>VHZZ01001071.1:40969-58538 GCA_009801015.1 Silene noctiflora | reverse complement strand
TCTCTATTCATTCGGATGAGAGTGTTAGGTTCGATGGGAGGTGGTGTGTACCCAGTGATGCGGAGTTGAAGAAGATGATTATGTCAGAGGCTCATTATACACCATATTCGGTACATCCGGGTGGTGACAAGCTATAACAAGATTTGAAGAAGACTTTCTGGTGGCCAGGGATGAAAAGGGAGATAGCTGAGTTTGTGGCTCGGTGTTTTGACATGTCAAAGAGTTAAGGGAGAGCAGCGTCGACCGCAATGTAAGATTCAGTCTCTTGAGGTGTCGGAATGGAAGTGGGAATCGATCTCTATGGACTTTATAGTGGGTTTACCGAGAAGTCAGCAGGGTAACAACATGATCTGGGTGATAGTAGATCGDTTKACTAAGTMGGMTCACTTTGTTCCWATGAAAGATACTTGGAGCAAGGTTCAGTTGGCTCTTGGGTACCGGAAGCATGTGGTGAAGTTGCATGGGGTCCCTAAGGATATTGTGTCGGATAGARATGCGAGGTTTATTTCTCGGTTTTGGCAAGAGTTGCAGGAGTTGATGGGAACGACCTTGAAGATGAGTACTGCGTTTCATCCTGCGAMAGATGGGCAGACGRAKAGGACCATAAAGACTTTARAGGATATGCTACGAGCTTGTGTGATGGAGTTTGGGGGTAGTTGGGAAGATCGGTTGGATTTGATTGAGTTCTCGTACAATAAMAGCTACCATACGAGTATTGGTATGGCTCCGTTTGAGGCTTTATATGGAAGGCGGTGTAGGAGTCCGATTTGCTGGGATGATAGTGCTGAGGCAGTGGTTTTAGGACCACAGCTGGTTCAGTAGATGATAGAGCAAGTGAAAGTGATTAGGCAAAACATGAAAGCGGCCCAGGATAGACAAAAGAGTTATGCGGATTTACATCGTCGTGATATAGAGTTCCAAGTTGGAGATAAGGTTGTTTTGAAGGTGTCTCCTATGCATGGTGTTATGCAATTTGGGAAGAAAGGGAAGCTGAGTCAGAAGTTCATTGGGCTTTACGAGATTTTGGATCGCGTGGGAGAGGTTGCTTATAGATTAGCCTTACCACCGKCTTTGGATCGGGTACATAATGTTTTTCATGTCTCTCAGTTGCGTAAGTATGTAAGTGATCCTTCTCATGTGTTAGAAGTGGAAACTATCGAGCTGGATGAGTCGTTATCATATCTTGAGGTCCCAAAGCAGATTCTTGATCGTAAGGTGAGGAAAACTAGGTCCGGGGAGACAGTTTTGCTTAAGGTGTTATGGTCTAATCATGAGGTAGAGGAAGCTACTTGGGAGGCGGAAGAGGCTATGCACGAGCGGTATCCGTCTCTTTTTGATCAGGTATGTGTGGTTACGGGGACGTAACCGTGTTTCTTTTAGGGAGTAGGAGATGATCGCATAAGGTTTTTGGGTGTGGTTTTATGTTAGTTTGGTTTATTTGATGTCGTTTAGTCGGTTTGTGTTGTAGTTGGGAGTTTTGTTTTCGAGTATGTGTGGTGATAGTGGTGCGTATGTTGGTTGTGGAGTGATAGTGTGTTGGATAGTATGATTATTTCTTATGTATGGGGTCGAACTTTGGGGACAAAGTTCCTTTTAAGGAGGGAAGACTGTAATACTACGGTTTTCTGTGTTTGTAGCTACTCTATCGAGTAGGGCTTACTCTGTCGAGTAAGTTATATCAGTTTTGGAATCGGGCTCTGAGTAAGGGGCACTCGATCGAGTACGTCACTTACTCGATCGAGTACGTCACTTACTGGATCGAGTAAGTCTGTCTTACGGGTCTTGTTAGTCGGGTTTTGTTAATAACGCGAGATTAATATGTTAATTACATCGACAGTTTCTTTCACTTTCATAAGTCATCTTTCTCAAAAACCATTCAAAAAGCAAGAGAGAACGTAAGTTTGTCTTCCTCGCGTTATTAGCAAATCCAAAGGCTAGAGTCGTCGATTTCCGAAGCTCTTTACATCGTTTTGATCGTTGTCTCGTGGGTAAGTCTTGAGTACCGTTTTCATGTCATTTAATTTATGTTGTTTAAACCCTAATTGGGTGTTGTGGGGGTTAATTGAGGGTTTTGGTGGTGGTGATTGTGATTGTGCATTGTATGCTTATATAGGAGGTGAATTCGTAGAGGAGCGTTTCTGAGCATTGATTGATTACTTCGTGGTGATTGCTTTTCAGGTAGGGTTTCCCTACTCGTTTACTGATTTCATGTGTTTGGCATTGATTGTACTGTTTATTATGTTTATGGATGTTTGGATGTTGGATGTATGTTGTGGTATGGTGGAATCGTTGTACTGTCTGTGTTGCGAGGTGCATCCTCGGCTGAGTAGGGTCACTTGCGGGAGTGACTTCACGCCCTTGATTCGCCCTCCGTGGAACCCGCCACAGGAGAGGATGTGCACATTAATGAACATGGGTTTTAGCTCGGATAAGATGAGCGGGGCTTAGGTGGGAACGGCTGCGGTCCCCCACTGGCAGGGCTACACACCTCGGGTGTGTAGTCGGTGATATGGAGTGATGGTGGAGTTGGTGTGGCTTGTGTTGTTTTCTATATTTGGTTTGTGTTGTCAGTAACTGACCTCGTTTTGTGTTTTGAAAACTGTGGTGATCCATTCAGGGATGGGGAGCAGTTGTTGAGCAGGTTTGATACGCATGCGCATGGGATAGCTGGGTGATCACCATGAGTTTAGAAGTCTTCCGCTGAGTCCAGTCTTGTAGTTGTTGTTAGACATTTTGAGACGTTTGTACTTTTGGTTGAGACGGTTTTGGTTTACCTTGTAAACAGTTTAAAGTCTTTATTTAAATTATGTTTCTTTATTGTCTATTTGATTATCATTGGCTCGGGAAACCGAGATGGTAGCACCTCTATACCAAAGGTGGCCTTGGTAAGACACTTTGGAGTATGGGGGTGTTACAAACATGGTAAGGAATGTTGAACTTCAACATCTTACCATAGATGGACTTAAAATTTCATAGTCCATCCAATCTTACCATGGATGGACTTTGAGTTTCATTGTTCAGCCCGTGGATGGATTTTGATATTCATTGTTTGCTCTCTGGTTGAACATTTTTAAATGTATTTTAGACGCTTTTGAGATTTTGTTTTAATTTGTGCAAAATATTAATCATAAATGTGTAATTTTATCATTAGAAGAACAAAATTTATAATTAAACATTTAGACTAAATTAACTCGGCCCAACCAATGGCTCTAATACCGGTCCATGACAATGCATATGACATGCCTAATTAGCCTGCCCCACCAGTGGCATGATCCCGGCCCGACAAACCAGTAGGCCAGCCCGCAGGATCTAACGCCTTTCAACAAATTAGACACGCTATGACACAACATGGTGGCTTGGCCTAATGAATCAAAGTCGAGCCGGACCACTGTTTTGTATTAATCACGAGGCACAACACGATTTAACTCATTGCCACCCTCAATAACACTAGTCACCAAATGTAAACAATTCACAAAATTAGAGTAACTTCTTTGGTGCGGTGATGAAGTTATGTATAAGACTAAGTGTGGGGTCTTGGTTCTGGTATTTGCTACAATAGACCTCACTAACCTTTATAGATTGTTCTTAAATTCATATTGAAGATCTCATGTCTAGAGCCGACAAGTCTGATCCGAGAGAAGTCAAGAATATTGTAAACCGAAACCAATCTGACACGCCCCATGACTACTCAAAACTCGACATGACCCGATAATCAATGATCATAACCCAAACCTGAACCCGGAATTTACCCTATTAAATTGACGACCCGATAATTATGATTTAGCGTTTGTAAAAGAAGTTTGACCTCCCTTGAGTGCTTTGACCCATGCCAGATCTCCGACCTGGTAACGACCCGAACCCGAACTCAACTCGACCCGAAAGAATAGGCTTGCCCGATATAACCTGAACCCCATATAAACCACGCAGACCCAAACCCAACCCGACTTAACCCAATTGCCAGTTTGCGACCTCTACTCACACCTATGATTTAATTAGGTGATATCCCTCTCAAATCTCAATAACCCGGCATAAATGCAAATACAAATACAAGCTCATTCCCCCGACACGGAGTATTTATTACAGAGTACTAGTATTTAGGACACTTTACCACATTGTAGGAGTGGGGACAAGCCAAGGTCCGAATCATACCCAAAAAAATTAAAGGAATCAGTATTCTGCCAAAATTACCCTCACTTTTGCCGTTTCAGACAAACATTTCCAGGGGCGCTATTCCAACGGCTAGTTTCTTAGATCCATTTTTTAAAAAACTCGACAAATTCTACATCATCTCCTTCACTTTCTTCATTCCACACTCTTACCTACATCCACTTCCTCTCTATTGTCCTGAATACTCAATAACCTTCCTCTGCTTTTCATTAGATTATCGTCGAAAATGGAAGAGAAGTTTCGACTCGAGCTGGAACCCACCTGTATAGAAGAAGAAGAAGAAGATGCTAGAGCTGATCATGAATTCTATGAGACAATTGAAGCTCCTAAATTTGTAGATTTCACTCGTCCTAATCATTTTTGCCCTGACGATCGATACTGGTTTTGTTCTCGTCTTGGTTTGTCTTCTATCTCTCTCTTTTTATCCTACTGTCTTCTTCAAGTTTACACTGCATGCTACTGTGTTACTGCTTCAGCTCAACTGAATGAAATTAAACTCATTGGCATATGTTACACTACGTTACCCAAATTCTTGTTTCAGATGCCCCACATTAAAGTGGTCTCAAAACCCCATCTTATTGTTTCAGATAACAACAGTCCGTCTTAAAAATATTTTCAAGGTTACTGTCTTGCATTATCCTACTGTTTTCTTCAAGTTTACACTGTCACTTGAAATCGCCTGTTTGCTTAGTTTTCCGATCCTACCGTAAATTAGAAGGAAATAACATGTCAACATATGGGTTTCCATTGTTGACAGTCTTGATGTTGAGCTAGAAATCGTAATCCGGTATTATGGTATGAATCATAAGCCTGTGTGTTTCGCTCCATAGGATGTAATCAGAAGCATGAGGAAGAGATGGATTCTGAAGCTATATACAAGAATTTTGTGCTCCGGGTTAGATTTTGATTCATACGTTTTGCTGATTTGATAATCTGTTTTTTCTTTTATTGGAAAATTTGATGAAATGTTGGCTTACCAAATGTGATGGGATACTTACAGGTCATGGCTGCAAGGAGTCCAAATGTTCGATTCCGAAGAGCTTTAACCAGGAAACCTCCAAGGTATGGTCTACGCTATACAATGTAGCTGTTTCTGCTGAATGGCTTTCAAAAGTAGGCTCCATGGACAGGAACCGGTTCTAGAAATATGTCTTTCAAAAGTAGGCTCCATGGACAGGAACCGGTTCTAGAAATATGTCATTAGAATGAAACTCAACACGTTTATAGTTGAGATTTATCTAACCACTGACCTCTAACAATGAATGCACAAACATCCAAGGTAAGGTCTATTATACAGTATACAATAGAGCTGATTTCTGGTGTGTCTTTTTAAAGTTGGTTCTGTTAACTCGGACCGTCACAAGAAACCATGTCATTAGACAAAGCATAACAACGTATGCAATCGGCACCTATGAAACGTCAGGTTTTCTAACTCATTCATGTTTCTGTGTTAATCAGTGACAGCAAGAAATGCCCTATGTCTGCTCCTCCAAAGCCTTCCAAGTCAAGGATACCGAGATTGCCATTAGTTTCATCCATTTCTAAGAAGCTTATTGACGATCTCGAAAAGAACAAAACTAGACCTGCAACAGTGAAGCCAGCTGTAACACCTAAAGCCAGAGTCAAGCATGTTCCTGCAAAGTACATGACTTCCCCAAGGAAGAAAAATGCAGGATCTCCTAAACTGAAAGCCTTTCAGAGTGTCAAGAACCCGATGAAAAGTAGCATTACATTACAAAAGAATAGAGTTGTCGCAAAGGCTTTACTGTTTAGCTCACCTAAGAAAGGTGTGAAACCAAAAACGTTTGAATCGGGTACACCCGTAACCAAGTTATGTGAAGGGATAAAGAAGCTTGCAATAAACAGTGAAAAGAAGGGAAATGCTGAGAAATCGTGCAAGGGATTGACCAGTGTTAGAAAAGTGTTACCTTCAAATACACCAAGTAAGCTACCAAGTGTTGCTTGCAAGGCAAAAACTTTAACAACTGTCATCGAACATGACAAAAAGCGTGATGATAGTGCATTTAATGAAGCAAGGTCTGGAGAAGACTCGAGCGACATGGAAGTTGATGAGAAGTCCGGTATTGAAGAGAAATCTGGCAAAAGACCTTTTATATCAGGAAGCAGAGATGGCATTTCCTCGGAAATTCTGACAACTGAATTAAGTTGCGTTCCTAATTCTGAAGATCAGAATTCGAAACAGCAGAATGCCACAGCATTTCAAGAACTAAATCCAACAGTCCAAAGCAAAGGAAATAAGAGTTATACTACTGAAGACGATATTGAAAATAAAGATCCAGGGGTGGTAGTTGGCAACAGGGAGAGCAACGATGACAAAGAAAACGCTTTGAACACTAACGATGACAGGTATGTGCTAAGGATTGTGATTTTCGAGCTTGGTTCAATGAATTCATATACATTATGTGATTTATATCAGATTCTAACATGTTTTATGTGATGAAACTCTCAGGAATGTGAATGGAAGCAATCTCAACAGGGATGGGGTACCCATAAAACCAAAGGTATAATCTATCAAACAATGTGCAAGTAACGATTTCTGTTCAGTATGATTATCTCTGACAATCTTTTGATCATGCAAATAGGTGAAAAAAATCCAGAAACTTCAAGCTGGGAACAAGACTCTGGGAGATAATTGTCCTGCTGTCATTACTCAGGGAGTGAAATACAAGAAACTTAAACCAACAAATCCTAAGCCTTTTAGGCTGCGAACCGATGTGAGAAAAAATCGACAAGCTCATAAATATGCTTATTCTTTCATTACCAAAATATGTCTCTGATTACCAATCACCTTGTATAGGAAAGGGGGATTTTAAAAGAAGCAACCTTGGACCGAAAGGTTAATTCTCATGAAAACTCAACTACTACAAGTGAAAACTCACAGGTGAGTTGTTCTCCCTTGTGCATATTACTCTTGAGTCTTGATTATAAAGCCGAAACATGAGTTCATGTTAACTCTCTTTCGGTGTTCCCTAACCACAGAATACTGAGAATGGAGTTGCTACTGCTAAAGAAAAGGCGGGCAAGAAAGTTGAGGACAGGACTTTGAAGAAGGTTCAGTTTGTAAGCGGCTTTCTTATAGTGGTAAACTTGGCCGAAGAAATCAGACCTGAATGACCCCACCCGAGACCCTGAACAAATTAAACCAAAACCACCCAACCTAAAAATGACTGATCCGAAATGAGTATTTGAAATTATCCCGATGTTTATCAACATACCCACCAAAAACTAACCTGTATCTGAAGTTCCCTGATAATAACAAAGCTATTGCAAAAATGCAAACCTCACATGATTCTTCTGTCAGATCTAAAGCAACACTTTAAGACCTTTGTTAAATTAATGTTAATGGATTTATTTTGATGGAAACTTTTTTATACCCTAAAAATTTCAGATACCGATCAAAAGTAAATACAAGAAGACGTCAAAGGAGGGTGAACCACTGTCACGAGGCACGGTTCCATCAGAAAACACAACCAAAAGAATCAAATCTTCTTTCTTAAGACCCCTAAGGTAAGTTACGAGCTTGAAATCCTTAGATATTGCTCAGGGTGTTATACTGTAGTTCAAGAGTAAGATTCGAGTTTAAAATCTTTCTTAAAGGGAAACTAGATGCCAAGTGAAACCAAGGGGACTCATCGAGACTGAGGAAAGCTCAAAAACAATGTCGGCAGCTAAGGAATCAAGATCGAGACATGAAGCTAAGGAGGTAGCAGTTCAAAAAAATAATGTTTCAGCAGCTCTCAAACTGGATTCACAGAGAAGAAAGCAGGCAACTGTACCAAGAGAACCAAAGTTTCATACTTTGAATGCACACAAGAGCTGCACAAGAAACATACAACAGTAGGAAGTCAAAATCTTTTACCCTTTTTTTTAGTGTGGGTGTGATAGTGATACGAAAGTGTGTTCAATTAATTCATTGAATGTCTTGACTGCAATGCAACAAGTGTTTGTTTTGTACCATGACATGATATATAAAGCTAGGTTTTGGTTTTGTTGAACTCCCTTATAGTCTTATACCGCGGTCTTATATTTACAACTCTTGCATCCTCCTTAAAGACAGACTATTAAAAATCATTGGCCCATGTTCCTCAATGGTTTCTACATAGCAGAGTGACTGAGTCCACAAGTTGGATGTATGTAGCCTTGAACCCTTTGTTAAAAACCTGACGAGGTAGTTGTAAATGATGATTGTGTTGTAAGCTGCACGTAACTCTGTTATTTTGCGATAAAAATTGTATAGAGTTTAGTGAAACACACTATGGTGTATCGGAATATAACTAAAAGACTATTTTTACAAAATATAATGTAGGACAGATCATGAGGAACAATGTCATAATAATAACTCAAAAAACTTTATTTCCTATGGACGAAACCATGGACAGCGCTGGTTTACTTTTGTTCTTAAACTATTTGCATCCATGAACAAACTCGTAGAAGATTACCCATACGTAATGATCAACTGTCCTACTTCCCTTGATAATGCAGTTTTAGTCTCTCATTTGCAGCCACAAGTTCAGCAGCTATTCCAGGCTCATTGGCAGAATGCCCCGCATTAGGAACCACCTGTAAAATGCATAACACAATTATCAGTTTCTCGTTTTATCAGGAAGATAGGGAAAAAACGCTTATTTCTGAGTATATGATGACTAGTAAGAAACTGCTTCAATGAGACAGATGACAATGTGCATATACAATCTTATCATTACAATGCCATCAGACAGTTTTTACACTTCTGATATATGGAGAGCAAAGGTTCTTTAACAGCAGGTAGGAGAACCATTCATTTGAAAGATCGGGTCTTTAGTCGCATAGATGAACATAATAAAACATTACGGTTTTCTTTTTGTTTGCTAGCAGCAACTTTTAATAATTCGTGTGACCTCACTGCTCGAGATCCGCCAGCTAAATCTGTGTATATAATGGCTATAACGTATCAAAATATAGCATTTTCTAGAAAACATACCTTGAGTTCGGCTTCTGGCCATGCTTTATGAAGATCCCATGCTGACATCATAGGGCAGATGACGTCATATCGACCCTGAAATTACAGAATATTCACGTCAATTTAATCAGTGAAAGTCGATAATTGCTTAGGTATTACCGAACAAACTTATATACACACACAAGATAAACAGTTCAAGGGTTTTGTTTGGATAGAGAGATTTGGAAGAGAAGGGAGGGCAGAGAAAAGAAGACAGACAATTTTTCTTTTTTGGATTGCAAAATGGCTTGGAGGGAAGAGAAGGGTTCCATCTTTCTTCCTACTACTCCAATTAAAACCTCTCCAACATGGGCTTGGAGAGAAAACTCCCTTACTCCATTCTTCCTCCCCTTCCCTTTGAAACCTCTATCAGAACACACTGTAAATCTCCAACAGTAACATAATTACCCATAATTGCACTTGACTGTCATCTAACACACCTTCATTCCTCCCACAGTCACACTATAAATTAAACTCAAAAGAGGAAAAAAAAAATAGAGAAAAGCAGGGGAACATTGAAAGTTATGCTTTGAATCTTTGATTAGAGACCGTTTTCCGGGAACAAACTAACAACCTTGATTTCTAGAAAGAAGTAGAGAACTTAGACGTACCAGACCATTTACATTCCCAAAAACCAATCATTTTATTTTAGTATTCTTTTCATTGATTAACAGCCACATATGCAATATTCATATGATCTGCTGCCATCTTTTGAAAAAAAAAAAAGTCCAAAGTTTGTTCATTAGCACTGTAAACTCTCAGAACTATCAGATCAAACAGCTCAGTGCAGCATATTTACTAATATGAAAAGAAAAACACAATCCTCATTGAGATAAGGCGGTACAAAGAAACTAACAACATAGAAAGCGAGGAATATATATATATACCTGAACAATAGTACACTTAATATGCCTTATTTTCTCGATGTTTTCGAGAAGATATGAGTCGGAAGGGAAGAAGCCCTTATTTACAAAATAATGGTTCTCTACGCGAGCGAAGGCCTGAAAGGAGCAAATCATCAATAAGTCAAGTGCTCATGATAGGAAATTATCTGAGCCCTCTATCAGAAAGCAAAAAGAAGTTAGAAGAAAGCAAGTCCTCATCTGCATACATGTTATGTCTACCAAAGTCGAGTAATACTGAAAATGAGATTTATTCGCAATAAAAGGATAAGTTTTTAACAGGCATTCACTGAAAACCTTTACCATCCCCCTATACCCCTAGTGCCCTACCCAACCCGTAAACACCCAATTAAGGAACATGTACAAGTGTGAGGGGAAAAAATCCGGTTCATCACAAAATCAGCTCAAAAGTAAAGGTAAAAGATCTTCAGCATACCAGTGAAAATTTATCATCCTCCCCTCGCTTGATATTTTCTTCGTTAGGCATCATATGGGCTGTCATCATCTCCCATGTAGTCCATGCCTTCGCAGCAGCAAGCTACGGAAACATAAAAAAAAAAAAATCAAAAAGCATGTGCTTGATGAATTTTTGTCACATTTCCAATTCCAGCGGAGCAGGAAGCCCACTATTTCTGGATTGGAAATACAACGAAATAAAGAATATTAAGTATAAAGAGAAAGTTTACCTGTGTTTCTAGATTATCAGAATTTAACCTCTTGTGATAAGCTTCTATAAAACTCCCCCTCTCATTTTCAGGAATTTGATCTCTGAATGGTTCCCAAGCTGCACATAAAGATGGAATAAGCAATCATTCAACCTTTAGAGGCATAAATCAAAACTTCTATTTGAGCACAATGCTTTCAGAAGAGTGTTGAGGCGCAAATGAGTCATCCAAAACATTGAAAGCAAGAGAAACAAACTACGGAGGATAAATTAAGTATGGTAGTAGCTTAGAGTATTAAGAACTACCTACATAAAGCATAAACTAGAAAGTGCAATGCTCAAAGAGAAGTGCCCAACATTTATTCTACAGTAGGATATGCTGAACTACAAAAGAACATACCATCAGGGAATATAGCAGCAGCCCCCCCTTCATAGAACCAATCAATCTCTTTCTTCCGCAAGAGAAAGATGCCTCTGAGAACCAAACCAGTGACCTTCAACAATAACAGGCAAGTTTTCAATATAGCATGCATAAAGGCGAAGAGCGGGCATTACAAGGAATCGGAAATTTTGGCAAAATGGTACCTTTTCAGGATGTGACTGGCTATAGGCAAGAGCCAGTGTACTTCCCCATGAGCCGCCAAACACCTGTACAGCAGGACATAAAACCACACACCAGTTGCTGGTTGGTCAATCTACCAGACAAGAAGAATATCGACCAATTAAACAAGTATTCTACTCCAAACTCCACCTGCCATTCCGGAATTTCCAAATGCTCCCGAAGTTTTTCAATATCAGCAATGAGATCCCATGTCGTATTTTCCTCCAGACAAGCATGAGGTGTGCTCTTCCCAGCACCTCTCTACGAAAATGTACAAGAGAAAATTATTAACATCAAACTCCAATGACACATAGTTACGGTAATACCAGTGTCTTAAAACACATCGAAGATGCTGACCTGATCAAAGAGGACAATTCTGTAAAATTCAGGATCAAAAAATCGTCTATTGCTGGGAGCAGTACCTCCACCAGGACCGCCATGAAGAAAGACAACTGGCTGCAGAATAAAGAGCAAAGGTAGGAAGGAAATCAATGTCATGAATCAGGAAAGCCATGCTCGAACATTTAATCAGATTAATAGTACATCACCATAAAAATATATATAACGCATAATGAATGCAATGCGCTCGTGACCTGATACTACTTAATACTCTGATAAAGAATTTCTTCATATACTAGGTTTTATTAAATGAGTAACAACAAATGAGAAATACTAAAATGCCCTAAAAATTTTTAGATTACATCTGTCTTGAAAACAGAAACTAGCATCCAGTCATTAAACTCTAAAGCATCTGAACTACCTGTTGGGTCAATTGTGTAGGTGACATTAGTTAAGTGAAAATATTGGTTGTAAGTCCTGTAGCATACCAGCGAGGTACTTATCTTTGAACCACCGGCTTAAGTTGCATGATTCAGCTTAAGATAACATTGAAATTAGACAAAACAAGCAGCTAGTCCGTCACCGCCAATAGTTTAGGTTTCTTTAATGGCGGAGCCAAGGAGCCTAGCATGAGTTTCCATCACACAAAGCAATGACGAATATGAATGTTTTAGTTAACATTGTTAAATTTCCCTCAAGTTATATTGCATCACGAATTCTCCCCCTAAAATATTCAATCTATATTTTTATCCTCCATACATGGGAGTTGGGACTCTAAAGCTCACTTGGATGTTCTTACAAACAAAAACAGTTTCCAAAAGCAAACATAATCTATTTAATGTTTGCTGGCTCGGAGGGAGTAGTATAAACACCAATCTTTTCCGCCAAATTCGACACAGAACACAAAACATACAAGAAAACACAAAATCGCATTTCGAAAGGAAAACTGACATGCCCATCCGGATTTCCAGACTGCTCCCAGTATAGTTTATGAATATCCGAAACCTTCAAGGTACCGGAACTATAAGGCTCAATATGAGGATACATATTTCTGTTGACTTCACAGCTTTCATGCTCATGATCCTTACCCCCTAAAGTCATATTTAACTGTTTTTCAATGCTATTAACACAATTTCTTACACTTAATCTCAAATTTCTCCTCTTTCCTGCAAAACCAACCAAATAATACTCAAATTACACATCAAACCCACTTCAAACACAAGAAAATTAAACTACCCAGATGATGAAAATTACTCAAAAATATGATTTTACAGAGAGAAAGATGAGACCTCGAAAGATCAACTGAGTTTTTGAGGAGTTAGGTAATGGGGAAAACAATGGGTGGGGATGAATTGAGGTTATTGGTAATGATTTCAACAAAGTAGTCAACTTTGTTTCAAACATTATCATCATCAATCTACAATACTAGTTTCTTAAGCATGGTAAATTTTATGATTACACAGATTGAAATAAAAGGTAATTGCTTGAAAATTTACCTACCTGGGTAAAGGTTATTGCCTGATTAATAATAAAGTAAAACCTAAGTTTGTATGGAGTGTTTTTAATGAAAACCTTTATTGACTTTTGTTTGTACGCAGTTTTTACTCCAGTTTATGTAGTTTGACTGACAGTTCATGTAGAATTCTAGGTTTACTGAGATTGCGATTGGTTTTAGCTGGAAAATGATGATAACAAATGAAAAAGATTTGATGGCGTCGCCCGGGTTCGAACCGGAGACCTTCAGTGTGTTAGACTGACGTGATAACCAACTACACCACGACACCTTTGATGCTTTCTTTCTAAGCTATTTAAATTGTAGACTATTTGGAAACAAACAGAGAAGATAAGGTTTTGGATATGGGTGTTAATGAGACCAGACGGCTGAATAGCTCGCGAGAAACTCGAGCTCAGCTAAGTCAAAGTCCAGCTTGTGTGAGCTCGGATCAAGAGCTCAACGAGTCAAGTCGAGCTAACGTTGGCTCGGCTCGAAAAACTCGTGAACGACTCGTGTTTGTGTAATTGGATAAATATTACTCATATATTTTACAAAAATATTTTGTCATGATTATATATTTGTAGCACACATATCAAAAATGTCTCATTGATTTTCCAATATATTTGTATATAAAGCTTTTGAGCCTTGTTATTGGAAATATCGATAAAAAACCGAAAAATCAACAATTATATATTGGCTCGAGCTCGCGTTAAAGCTCTCAAACTTTATAACGAGCACAATTTTTGTAAGCTCGGGTAAGCTCGAGATTTCCCCGAACTTAAGTTTTACTTTATAAGCACAAGCCAAGTAAGACCAAGCTCGAGCTCGTTAACATTCATAATCCCCTATCTACTAAAAGAATAGGTGAACTCACAAATTTTCCCTCCAAAAAGTATCTTTTTAAATAAGGAATTTATTGATAATTTAATTGTATTCACTACATAAGGAAATTAATAATTATAATGTATTTCATTATATATTTTTTTTCATTAAAATTAATATTTTCATTAAATTATATAATTTTCACTAAACACTAAGCTATAATTTTCTAATTAAATTATAAATAATACAAAACTATAAAATATTAAATCTTTTATTGATGCTATTATTTGAGAATGACTTGACCTATACTATGTATAAACAAAACTATGAATCATTTTGATTATTTTCATGCCAAAAAAAAAATTGAGAGAATTTATAAATTTGAATCATTAGTTTTGTGGCATAAAAAAATACTTTTTCTAAAAAAATACATTTCAGCACATTCCCCAATTCTCTGGGATTAATTTTAAGTTTTATTTTTATTTTTTCGAAATAAAATACAATAACGAGAAAAGGGAACAATTACGTGAATGAGATACCATTACTATTTTACAATTCAAATTTAGTAAGTTTTCTTGAATAATTTTACAGTTCATTTTCTTTTCATATTAGAATGTAGTGACATGAAATATGAAAAATTAATAAGGTATTAATTTAGCATTATTAAGTAATACAAAAAAAAAAAAAAAAAAAAAAAAGAACTCTATAAATACTGCGCATTGCGCGGGATCTAAACTAGTTTTAGACAACTGATATAGGTCGAGGGGCTCACAGATGGTGACAGTGTCACATTGCCTGCGTGACAAACAGATGAGGGTTAACGCAATTGAAAAATTGAAAAATGGAATATTTTTCTTTTTTGGAGGAGGACAAATGAAATATTTAAATTAAGTGTGAGTATTTTTGGATTAAAAACACTTTTTGGCCAAAAACAACATTTTTTAAATGTTGACAAAAATTCCTAAAAGTTAAAAATTCATATTACCCATAAAAATAAAAGTAACAATTTGATGCTTCTACTTTTAATAACATTAGCTTGAAAAACAAAAACTCTTTTTTGAGAAGTGAGGTCAAATTTTCAAGTTATTTTGGATGGGATAAAAATAAAAATTTGCTCAATTAGTAAAAGTTTTCGTACCCCAACTGTGAGCTTGAGAGCTCAATTCTTACCAGTTACGCACGGAGCTCATTCAAACGAAAAAAAATAGTTATTTTGGACGTGTAATTATTGGATCCACTATGGTTCAAAATTTGAAATCGGGTTATCTATCCAGTTTTTTGTTTTTTTTTTCGATTTACTTCAAATCATTATACATTTGTTTTGTTTCTGTTAATCAACTTGGATGGTTCTATATCAAATTATTATTTCAGATTGAGTTATTTACAAATCGAGTCACTTCAAATATATTTTTGAGTTTGAGATATCTTCTAATGATGTTTGGGGGTGAATCGTATTTGAATCAAGTTAATTAGAGTTTGCAGCACTTTCACAAGAGTGAATGAAGGATGCTCATGGTGAGGGGGTGAACGAACACGGCTTTTTTTTTTGACAAGGAAAAGGAATAGTCTAACTCGGGCCATTGCCGATTTAGCTATGGTATGAGCTATCCTATTCAGACTACGAGGACAATAACTTATAGAAAAACAATGAGATGACAAAAGTAAACTACTTATATGATGAAGAACAGGCTTTGAGTCTTGATTTAAATCCATTATGCCAGCCAATTGCAACACCAAATTTAAATAGTCAGTAGAGGCTTCAATATGCCGAAAACCATGGGAAAAGGCATCCAGAAGAGCCCATTTAAGGGCAATAGCTTCAGCAAGGAATGCAGAAGAAGCCCAAAAGGAAGCAGAACCATGATGAATGGTAGTACCACATTCATTTTGAAAAAACCATCCTGCAAAAGCTTTTAAATCATGTCGCCAAGAGGCATCACACTTAAGATGAATGTAGGATGAGCAGAGCTTCGAACCAACCATAAAAACAGGGAAGAAATTCCTTATAGCCATTGCATCTAAAGAGATTTTGAGCGGTACAACAGAAAGGCGATTATCAGAAACAATGTTGATATTGAGATTAGCCTCTATCATAAGAAGAGTCAAGTAAGAGGAAATGCCACTTCAATATGTTGGAGGCGCAAACTATTCCGTAAACACCAAATCCTCCACAAAGTACTAACAAAAAGAGAGATACAAGTAACAGGTGAAGGATTTTTTAGAAAGAACATAATCCAATAATAATCCAATATTGAATAGAGAGATTATTTCCAACCAAACTCTGGATACCCAAAGGAGAAGCAGCCCAAAATCTTGATGATAAAGGGCAATCACGAAAGAGATGGCTCAAGGTCTCAAGATGGAATTCAGCAGAACAAAGAACACAGGAGAAGTTTCAATCAAGATTACGTTTCATAGCTTCTTCTCCAATCGGGAGGGAGTTCAAAAAAATCTTCCAGGGGAAAGTTTTCCACTTACTCAGAATAGGGAGGTTCCAAAGTCTTGATTTAAAAAAGGAAGAGATGTGGGGATCCATACGACGAAGATCAATTGGAGTAGCTTTCAAGTCCCATAGATTATTA
Organism: Silene noctiflora; assembly: GCA_009801015.1. Lineage (NCBI taxonomy): Eukaryota > Viridiplantae > Streptophyta > Magnoliopsida > Caryophyllales > Caryophyllaceae > Silene > Silene noctiflora. The sequence continues at coordinate 41,967 of VHZZ01001071.1, read as the reverse complement.
AAAGCTAGAGCATAACCACTTTTGACGGAATAACAATCATTTATAACAGGTGTCCAATACAAACTATCAATCGAATCTTCAAAATGAAGAGCAACAGAGAGGACCAAAGGAACCGCCAACTCACCACAAAGAGAACGAACTTTGTCTTCATTCCACCTCCCATTCTCATCTTGTAATTGACAAACCAAAATAGAGGGTTTAGCAATGATGTCCTCCTCGGACATGAGAAGCAATTGGGCAAGAGAACAACCATTAACCCATCTGTCACGCCACACATCTAAAAGAGAAGGAAACCCAACTTCCCAAGATAAATGTGACCGAAGAAGCTCAAGACCCCAAAGTAAACCCCGACCCCCTAAGACATACCCTAAATGTTGGTAGAAGGAGAATGTAAAACACTTGTATTGGAGATGTTATACTTACGTCCCAAGACCTGACTCAAGAGCTTGCCCGGTTGTTGTAAAATCCACCATCCAACCTTTGCCAAAAGGCTCTGATTTAAACATCCAATATTTCTGATTCCCAAACCACCCCTAGATTTAGGGGCATTGATAAATAGATTACTACTCCAGTGAAGGCATGACTTTTTGTTACTACCACTCCACCAAAACTGTGAGAGTAAAGAATCAATCTTAACACTCACACTTACCGGCATTTTAAATGCCGATAGAGAGTAAACGGAAAGTGGAGATAGCACCGAACAAATAAGGGTTAACCTACCAGCAGGAGATAAATAATTACTATTCTAGCTGAGAATATGTGTGCGCACTTTTTCGGTAACAGAAGCAAAAATTTCCTTTTTAGAGAGACCAAAATCCGTAGGTAAACCTGTTGGAGTAAGTGTCTTCAACAATAGTGCGATCACATAATAAATCTCAAAATAAGAATACGTAAGGGATAATTTGTTTATTTGGTCAACTGGTCCACATTAATTGGTAATGATTGGCTGACTAGAGTTTGACATTATTGTCGTATGACGGTGGTGATCAGTTGATCCC
>VHZZ01001071.1:0-13025 GCA_009801015.1 Silene noctiflora | reverse complement strand
GATTCGTAATGAACTGTTGTGTATGAATAATTGTTGGATGGTAAATAAAGTAGTTGTATCCGGTGAGTATGATGTACATGATGTGTGGAGTCGTGTAATGGCTAAGATTTGGTTAGTAAGGGGAAGTAACGGTTGTGTTGGTGTGTTCTCGTTAGTGTACTCTCGCGAGTAATGTATATTTGATGGCTTGATAGGAAGTAACGTAGGATAATACGTAGCTAAGGTAGGTGATGATGATGAATAGTGGGCATAAGAAGATGGATGAATATGGTAATGGTTGTGTCGGGGTCGTGTCGGGATGAGTCGTCAGTGGTGGCTTAGGTTTTGTTACACCGTTGAGTCATGAGAAAGGATAGGTTGAACTTCGGGAACGAAGTTCTTTTTAAGGGGGGGAGACTATAATACCCGCCCTGTTAAGGACCCCTTTGACCCCCATTGACTGACTTAGAGGTATGTCTTAGGCCACTGTTGAGTTTCGGAGGGTTAGTCCTTCGTTTTGGTGCCCGGTGTGTTAGAGACTCAATCTAGCGGAGGACACTCGATCGAGTAGATTAGTCACTCGATCGAGTAGAGACCACTCGAACGAGTAAGTTGGTTACTCGATCGAGTAGCTTGAGCCAGCGATAAAATATATATCGCGTTATCGTGAAACCAGAATCATTTCATTTTCATTTCTTCTAAACCTAGATGTCGTCGCCTCGCTATTCCTCCTCCTGTGTTCACCTTTTTGAGAAGATTGGGGGGAGATGAGTCACCATGGGGACGAGAGCATGTGTCAGGTAGCGGTCTTACCGCCGGGAGGCTTGTGTAGGTATGTTATCATCATCATCATCGTCTCCGTCAGTTTTAGTTATGTTTTATAGTATTAGTAATAGGTTGTCGTACTGCTTTTTATAAGTAGATTTGGGGGTTGCTTATCGCCTTGAGATTGTATGCGGATTTGTTGCGGACTGCTAAAGGTAGGGCTTCCCTACTCAGTACTGTATATATGATTGTGTCATGTTTGTTGGATATTGGTTGTGTATGAGTGTTGGCTGGTTAGTATTGATAATGATATTGTTGTTGTTGATTATTGGATGTTGTCTATGGTTCTCGAGGCGTGTCCTCGGCTGAGTGGGGTCACTTGCGGGAGTGACTTCAAGCCCTTGATTCGCCCTATGTGGAACCCGCCACAGGAGGGGATGTGCACATTAATTTTTTTTTTTGGTACAAAAGAGGGGTTGGACCCCAAACTAACTTAATTCGGTACTAGCCGGGGGAATGTAACCCCAAGAATATCGTCTCGGAGAACTGAGCGTAGACCATCAGGGGGATCGTCTAAGATAATGGTATCATAAGAGGATTCAACACCCGTATTAGCTAGGCAGTCGGCGGCCCGATTTGCCTCTCTAAAGACATGATCAATCTTGACACTCAAATCTTCTAAATTGATAAGCTGCTTGCATCGTTGGACTAGAGGGCGAGGGCTATTGCTTATAAGTTGCTCTTTCCGGAAAACATCAACGCAGGATGAATTATCCATGTGGACTAGCAACTTACGAATACCCAAATGCCGTGCTTGCTCGAGGCCTACGACTAGAGCCCGCATTTCAGCTCTCATTCAATTGCAATTGCCACATGAGAAAAGGAAAGCTCTCATAAAGTTACCTGAATCATCTCGAAGAATACCACCACAACCCGCAGGACCAGTATTGCCTTTGGAAGCTCCATCTGTATTAAGTAAAACCCATCCATACTGAGCGGATGCCAGCGAATAAAACGTTCTACTCTATACGAACCAGGTTTAGGGACAAAGAGATAAAAAGGATCAAGGGCCTTTTTCGATATTTCGAATTGTCGAAATGAGAATTGTATAGGGTCTGTTGGATTCTCGTTCGACTTCCCAAAGACAATATTATTCCTCCATCTCCATAACCACCAACAAGTAATAGCAAATTTCATGGACCAATCTTGAGATGCCAATGAATACCCGTTGCTCGCGTTATTAGATACCCACAAAGGAAATTGGTCCGTAAGAAAAGTTGTTGTAGCCGCGCCATCACCCAGCTCATTCCAAACTTCCATAGAGACAGGGCACGAACGAAGAAGATGTTCCGTGGTTTCATCTTCAAGTAAGCATCTCGGGCATATTGGATCATCTGTTAAACCGCGTCTGACTCGATTAAAGTTCGTCATCAGTTTGCTGTGCGCTGAAAGCCAAATAAACATACGAATACATTAATGAACATGGGTTTACGCTCGGATGAGATGAGCGGGGATTTGGTGGGTACGGTTGCGGTCCCCCACTGGCAGGGCTACACTCTTTAGGGTGTAGTCAGTGATGTGGTGTGATGATGGAGTCGGTGTGGTTGTGTTTGGATGTTTATGTAGTTACTGACCTTGTGTGGTGTTTCATGTTTTCCTTTGTGTTGTGTCTGCCATGATCCTTATGGTGAGCATTCGGTCTTAGCAGGTTGCTTCCGGTTCTTAGCTGGGTTCTCTGGAGGGACGAGTTCATCAGAGTCACGATAGAGTAGTTGTGTAGTTGGTAGTGCTTTGAGTTGTACTTTGTTTTCTTTTGGTTTTACGACTTGTAATAACTTAAACTGTTCTTTTATTGTCGTTCAATTATTGCTTTACCTCGGGTAACCGAGATGGTAACGCCTTTATCTACTGGGGAAGGTCTTGTTAAGGCTCCTTGGTAGATGGGGGTGTTACAAAGTGCTATCAGAGCGGCGGTTTTGGAACCTGTAACCAATGAACCTAATGAAAGTAGTGAGTCCTATATATATATACATATATATACATATATANTCACAATCATAAAATCATATCACGGTACACATAACACAACCGTCACATTATACGATATACAGTTCTACAGTCAACTGAGTAGGGAAACCCTACCTCAACAAGCAAATCCGGCACAAGCAAGAGATCAATACACTTTCTCTACGAAGTCTCCTCATATAACGAATCAATTAACACTAATAAGGCACACAATCCCTAAATCCCCCAAATCATAAATTAGGGTTTCATATAAAAGGCCAAAAGATTCAATTAAAGACTTACCCTTACAATTACGATCTTACGATGCTTGAAAACCCCAACAAACGATAGAGACGCGCTGCGGAATGAAGGATTAAAAGGAGGAGTAGTAAACGATGTCTAGGTTTTTGTTTTAAAAGTGAAATAATGATTTACTGCTTCTCGTTATAATATTTATACTTCCCGTCAAAAATCCAATAAGAACTGGACATTCGGTCGAGTACACGACACTCGATCGAGTAAGCGACACTCGACCGAGTGTAATGCACTCGAACGAGTACACGCCACTCGACCGAGTGCTCCGCACTCGTTCGAGTCCCCAACTCCTAGCACACTGACAGACTTACGCAGATGGGCACTCGGTCGAGTACCCTGTACTCTGCCGAGTGTCCCAACACTAAAAACCACGAGTATTACAGTTTTCCCTCCTTAAAAATTAATTTCGTCCTCGAAGTTCACGCCTATACCCATATAACACAACAACCCCACATAACACGACAACTTACTTATATCATAACACACACTATTCCTACTTAAATACAACATAAAATCCACAAACACGGATCAAAACACGATTGTTACACTCCTCCTCAAAATCAACCAAAGAATTATTATGCTCAGTAACATGGTCGTCGTTAACAGGACTTATCCCCTGCATGGCTAAACCAGCTACTCCATTCTTCTGGGCCAAATTATGCATGTGATTTTCTTCATCTGCATGTTCATTTCTTTCATTTGCATGTCCATTTCCAGTGATAACCCTATTGTGTACATCATGCATAACCCCATTAGATGTCTCATGCAAATTTCCAACCTCGTCAATATTCATATGAAAATCCGTTTTTTGATCAGCAGAAATGTTATTAAAATGAGGATCAGTTGTATGTAGACCCTCACCAATACCATTGATATTTTCATTCACCTCATTGTCTGCTTGCATGTAATCATTAAAAACGTCCATGTTCTCATAAACAACAGGACTGGCAAATGGTAGGGCAGTAACAACAAATTCCATACTAGGATACATACGACCACCATCAACAAGACCAAGATCAAAATCAATCACTCTTTCCCTAAAATTATCAGCCAGGACAAAAGAGCCCCGATGGATTCCCAGACGAACTCTAGACGTAACATAGCTTGTGGTAGAAGGAAGAGCACATAAGTTGAGATTGAACATAGTAAATTGATACCGCGTCTGGAATATAGCGAAGCCCCTATCAATAGCTCTGTTAAGTGAAACATTGATATTGGAAACAATATCTTGGATTCTTTCGACGCATTGAGAAACTTTGTGCCCAATCCTTCCACATCTCGTACAATATTTAAAAAGTTCTTCATATTTAAATTGAATCCATAATAACTTGTTATCATTGCATGCAAGAAAAAAACTTGGATTCAAAGGTTCTCCAAGACGTACAATAACTCTTAGACGTAGATAATCATGATCAGGGATGCCGTGAAACTCCTCGATAATAGTATCCTCACCAAAAAGTTGAGCTACAACGGAAGCCATATTCATATTGAGAAACTTAAACGGCAAACCACAAACACGAACCCACATTCTAGCAGTTGGAAATCTAACAGTATGGGGTACAAGGCCTGGTTGCCACCTCTTAAGGACCATAAGAGCTCCATCTATAACAAGGATGCTTCGTTCAAGAACATCATAAAGGTCTTGCATGTCATAGAAATGGATCACATAAATATCACCCATACATTTGACATTTACATGACCACGAGTAGCCCAATTGTCTTCAATGATTCGATTAACACTATATGCTCTCAGCAATCTATAATCCACATGTAACCCAAAAGACACTTGCTTAAATAAGCCGTAGAATCTCCTAGGTTATTTGGATTAGGAGAAACCACACAACCACTTCTAGGGAATCTCCATTCATTAAGGAGACCTGGGCTATGTGACACTTCAGTTCTAAATTTAATGTCGTGAAATATATTTTCCAGAATGAAGATCACATCTTCAGTGGAGAAATTGTAGTTATTTTCCACGTTGGAGAAAATAAGAAAGAGAAAGTTTTGGAAGAAGAAAGGGTAAAAAAACAGGGAAAATGAAGGAAAAGAGAAAGGGACCTGGGGAACCTTCCAAAAGACTGCCAATAAAAGGAAATGCAAGAGTCCCAAGCTTTAGGTGTCGTAGGATTTCAATGATTAGATTTTGGAAGTAGGAAAAGGAAAGGGCAAGATTTAAAAGGCACTTGAACATGTTTGACGCCAAGTGTTAAAACAACTGAGAGAATATGAATGTTTTTTTTGGAAAAAGAAAAGCTCTCAAAAGAGAGAAAATCTTCTCTCTACAAAGAAGAGAGAGAAGTTGAATGAAAAGTTAACGAGCACAGCTAATCAAAGGGCAAAAACGAAATAAAATATCATATTTGGAGATGGTTGCTTAGTAACGATATTTCAAGATAAAATCGCATCGACGATGAGTATTTTTAGTTGTTAATGATGTTTGAGGGTAAAATATCCTTTATTTTAAAAGGAGATTTTCAAAACTGCATTTCATATCCGATTTTGTTCATTCCTAATCCCAATTCCAGACCAACTCATTTTAATTTTTAGATAACCCAAACCACTTTGCCTAACCCATTAATTTTCAATCAGTTATTTATGACGGGTTGTCTTCAAGTCAATATCAAATCATTTTAGGTTAGATCCATCAATTCCAAATTTTGATCGGGTCAATTTATATTTTGCTCCATTTTTGAATTCTGTTATTCGGGTTAATTTTGAGTCTCGAGTGAGTCGAGTCAGTGGGGTTGGCTTTGCATAGGTAAATAACGAACTCCTGGGGTAGTTGGGCCTCTACATTTGCCAATGTGATGAACCTCCACGTATACTTCCTATGATCAGTCATCAGCATCATCCATTCACACCCTTCTATCCCTGCAACTCCGCCACTTCACATTCATCTTCATCTTCCCCAAATCACTTCTCCCCAAAAACCCTAATTAAATCAATGGAGAATCATGGTAAAATAGAACGACGAGAATTGGGGAAAACAAGCCTGAAATTAAGCAGTGTGGGATTCGGTGCATCACCACTTGGTAATGTCTTTGGTCCTATTTCTGACGATCAAGCCATTGCCACTGTTTCTCAAGCTTTCAATTTTGGAATCAATTTCTTTGACACTTCTCCGTAAGTTTATGCATTCCGCTTTAATTCGCACTCCAATTTATTGTTTTTGTAATCAAATTACCTATAATTTTAACTGCCCATTTGTATATTTCAGTTAATTTTATGTTAAAGGTGCAATTTGTTGATTAATGATCTCCCATTTATGTATTTCTTCTGATATTTGTATCTATTTTTCAATGAATATCTCTCGTCATCTCAATTATTTTTTTACTTTTTTTTTTTTTGGGGTTACGGTATTTTAATCAAAGTAAAGGAATGATTGGTACGGATAGAGTAGTTTTTTAAGAATTGAAATGAGTAAATTAGAAGCGCCCATTTTTCCTCCAGTTTTGATGCTGTGTGTTTTCCGTTGTGTCCATCATTTTGTTTGATTATAAGACCTAATTTAGCTTTCATTTCGTACCGTAACTTGAAATATTGGCGATAGATGGTGACCGATGAAGTGTGCTCAATTCAGTGTTCAACCTCCTGCCTTAATTGTTATGTTCTAGAGTTCTGCTGATCTCAAACTTCCCAATTTTTAAACTAATTTATTTATCGAATATGAGAGAGGTTAATTTTGTATGGCATCACATTTGTCTTAATTAAGAACACCGTAAGCATCTTTTGGTCTCCTTCAGCATAAGCACACTATTAAGGCTGCAGGAAGGTGCCTTTTGATAACATGTGATGATCGCCCTGCCCTTTACGACAAAAGAAATAGGGATTTGTATTACTGTAGTGTTCTTATGTGTGATTGATGCGTCATTTTCTCTTGCCTTAGCAACATATTTTCTCTTAACCCTATTATTAGGTACTATGGTGCTACATTGTCAGAAACAATGCTTGGGAAATGTCTGAAAGCACTTGGGGTACCTCGAGATCAGTACATTGTGGCAACAAAGTGCGGCCGTTATAATGAAGGTTTTGACTTTAGTGCTGAGAGGGTGACCAAGAGCATTGATGAAAGCCTTGAAAGGTTGCAACTTGACTATGTTGATATACTGCAATGTCATGATATTGAATTCGGTTCTCTTGATCAGGTAGGTAACTAGATTCTTTTCGCACCATGTTTGTGTTCTACATAGAGTCATAGACCTCCCAAAGAGGTCATTTTAAGCTAAAGTCTGCGTCTGGTCATTTTTAGGTAACTTTAAGCACTTCTACTACCAGCATTAGTTATCCTCTTTCTTTTTATTTACCTGCTCAGCATCTGGTTGCTGCAGATTGTCAATGAAACAATACCTGCTCTTCAAAAGATTAAGGAATCAGGGAAGACTCGGTTCATTGGTATAACTGGACTCCCATTGGATATATACACTTGCGTTCTAGATCGAGTGCCACCTGGGACAATAGATGTTATTCTATCATATTGCCACTTTTCTATCAATGATTCAACATTGGAAGATTTGCTACCTTATCTCAAGAGCAAAGGCGTGGGCGTAATCAATGCTTCTCCTCTTTCAATGGGGCTTCATACAGAAAATGGTCCTCCGGAATGGCACCCAGCATCCGATGAGATTAAGGTGTCCCCTCATTCCTTCACTAGTTGGCTAGTTGCTAGTAGGCGTTTCACTCTTTATAAGCATCAATAGTTTAGTACTTTAGTTGGTTGATTGATTCCTACGTTCTGTCTGTTAGTAATTATCGTTTGGCATTCCTAGTATGTCTATACATTTCTTTTACTTACTAATGATAAACTTTGGGAACCATATATTAGGTGAGTTTGTACTATTCATAAGAGCTAGATTTAAGTCACTCATCAGAAAAAAACGCATAGAAAGCCTATCCCTTGAAGTTATTTGTAAATAATAACTGAAATCATTTGCATGGTATAAAATTGTCATTTTTCTGTAAGCTGCTTAGATCTTAAAAGTATGCTAATTAAGTATGAGACATGTCAACGAATGCCCAAGTTGCTTATTTATTAGCAAGGGTACGAATAACATAAACCAATATCTAGGAATGCAGTTCATTAGTACTGCATAAAATTTTTATAGGGTAGGCCATAATATGGAAAGTGTGGAAAACTGAACTTGATAACTTTATCAAAATTGTCATCATCTCATTGTTTTTGCGTTCAGGCTGCATGCAGAGCTGCTGCTGAATATTGTAAACAGAATGGAAAGAGTATCTCGAAGTTGGCTCTGCAGTACAGTTTGTCCAACAAAGAGCTTTCCACTGTTCTTGTCGGCATGAACTCTGTTAAGCAGGTTTGTATTAACTTTTAGTAGTTTGTGAGGTAAACTATGTTACACTTATGTTTCTATGTATGTGTCAATAGTTTTCTACTTTCCAATCGCTAAATGCTTCAAATAATTCACTGCGTCAGTGCACCCATGTTATTAAATCAGGGTTGTGAATTGTGACACCAAAGGGCAACTGTTTTGTAAAAGTTGCCAACATCAACACAACTACATTGTCAGCGATATTAGAATTTAGTGAGATTAGGCCGCGATGACCCACCATAATGAGGATTGAATCAATTGACCGTCTATGTATCACATGTGTTCAGTTGTGGTGACTATTTTAGAGCGAAATTTGGGGATGAGTTAAAGTTCTATGGTATTATCTCTGGGGCAGAGAGATTTGTAATTAGTTATAGCAAGTATAGAGTCTATAGACTATGAACAAACCACATTTAGGGACACGACATTGGAAATGGGTGCTGAAGGCCTGAAACATATCTTCAAATTCCTTGCAGCGAAACTACTTTGCTACTTCGGTTTTATCACAAGGATTTGCGTAAACATTGCCACAAGTCTTTTGCCTTAACATCCATGTTATTCAAACTCAATTAGAAGGATCTGACATGGGCACGTAAATGTCATGGAATTATTTGTTTTTCCTCAAATTGAAGTCTCCAAGTGTCGTACATATACTATGTTGTCGAGTGCCAGACATGCGATATACAACCTTGGTTTTTTAATTCTATGATTTCCATTCCAGGTTGAAGAAAATGTGGCTGCAGCTTTGGAACTTGAAGCTACAGGTTTAGATGAGGCCACCCTTTCAAAGGTTACAGACATCCTAAAGCCTGTAAAGAATCAAACCTGGCCGAGTGGCATACAATGAACCTTACACCATAAGTTCAGTTGGCTTCAACCATGCAAGAGAAGGTCTATACCTGTAAATGTTTCTATGCTACTCGAAAGCACGCAAGTTTTACAAATGTTACTTGTGTACTCCGTAATAACGATACTACAATTGTCACTTTTATATAATTTCCGCTTACCAACACAAGCGAAGGTTTGTTAATGGTATACTTGTGCAGATGTAATAATAAACATATGATCGTAATAATAGGACATTTTTGTCCGCGTAGCCTTGTACAAGCATTGTTGTCAGGATTGCAACATAAGCCTTCCAGATAACGAAGATATGAGAGATGTGAGGCCCTTGGCAATTCATTGGTATGTTTTTCCCATGATTTGCATTTTATAGAATCATTTCATGCAAATGAGACAAGTCTTGATGTGGATGGATTTGGAATTCACGTCACGCAGGCTGATTTTGGTAGAATGATAGAAACTACTTCCTTTATTCAAATCATTTGTTTAGCTTTGGTTAAAATATTCCTCGCAAAGAATAAAAAAAAGTAAATAAATGATTGGGACGGATGGATTGAAAAGAACGAGTGATTGTATTTTGGGTTGGAAACAAAGTTAACATTCTTAGGTATGTTTTGTGTTCTCAAAAATGAATGTAGGACTCTTTCGTGCGCTTGTCTTTACTTGCATAAAGAATCTATCTTGTCAAGACATACCCTTGCTTAGTCTAGTGACCCTCCAGTACTTGCATAAAGAATCTATCTTGTCAAGACATACCCTTGCTTAGTCTAGTGACCCTCCAGTCCTCCACGCTTCAGTAGCGTGAGCGTGTCTTGTTGGAGTACCATTTTTGAGGCTATTAAAGCAAGCGATGGCTTGTTTGGAATTTGATGTTTGAAATGTGTCGCTATCGATAACAGACATGAGACAACTCGGAATTATTGTAGGAGGGATCCCCCTTGATGCCTTCTATGGTACTCTTGGCTGGATAACTAATAGTCTAATACCCTCCGTTCCTCCTTTTCACCATCCATTACAACCATTTGCTTTTATTTTGAGCATTACCACGCAGTAACTAGCCCATTACAAGCGAGCCTCATCATAATCATCTAACATTAGCGATCATGTCAAATCCTTAGTCCTTAGTCCTTACTATGGTACCCTTCCCTGCAACAGCCAACAGTTCAGACAAAACTCACAACTCATAAGCATTGAATCTGCCATTTTAAATTTGTAAGAAGAAATTTGAAAGCAACCCTATAAACGTAAGTATTACAATGTCAGCCTGACTATCAAGTACAAGTCAAACCGTATAAGAGTTCTTGTACAACATGAAATTCACATGATAAGGCCGGTAAGTAAAGTGGACTTAGCTCCACCTGAGAAGGTGGTAACTACAAAATGCAGATTGCATCACTGTGGAGGATCAGAATCACCAGGAGTAAACTTCAAGGATACACTGTTGACACAGTGGCGCTCATCTGTTGGAGTTCGAAATCCTTCACCTTTGAATACATGCCCCAGATGTCCACCACACGCTGCACATGTGATTTCAACTCTCCGGCCATCAGAGTCCGTCTGAAACATGATATTTGTTCCGTAAGTATGCATTTAAGTAAAATTGGAAAAACTAAGCTGAACCAAAAAATAACTTAAAAAATCGAACTGTACCAGACAGACAAGCTGATAACTACGCATCCACAACTACCCAAGCCCGTATGAACCCTACCCAAATGACTCATTTAGCAGGTCTAGATTTAAGCATCATGAATTCTATTCTTACAAATACAGTTGATAGGAAGAATTAGTTTGAATTAGTTGGCCGCGGGGTCGTAAGTATAGATTATGAAGAGGGAACTAACAGTGCGATTGATAGCTCCCGGAAGAGCATCAAAGAAAGCTGGCCAACCGCAGCCAGAGTTGAATTTGGTAGTAGATTTATAGAGAGGAGTACCGCATCCTGCACAAGTATAAACCCCTTCCTCGGTAAATTTGTCATACTCCCCTGTTCCAGCCCTCCTGAAACATTAATTTGTTGTTGTTAGAGAGGCAAATCAAATTGAAAGATCAGCAGAACAACAAAATGTCCAATAAAATTAATAAGCACCACAGACTTATAATAAAATAAAATACCAAGTGAAAGCGTAAAAATAGCAAGAAAAGTTAAGGACATACTCGGTTCCTTTTTGCCTAAGAATGTAAAATTGTTGAGGAGATAGAACAGCCCGCCACTCCTCTTCAGATTTTTGAACAGGTGCAGTAGCAGATGATGCCATGATCAAAAACCTCAACTTTGTTTGGGAATAACAAATAATGGCCAGTTGACAAAATGGGAAAATTTGTTTTGTAACTTTAATCTATTTGTGCAAGTGGGCAGTAAAGTAAATACTTGCAATAATTTATGGAATAATTAAGAAATGATGTAGATGATGATGTATAATTAAATGTACAAGTATGCATTTTGGGGAGTGTTGTTCTAGAAAAGGTGGATGAGGATGACAAAGGTGAGGTTCTTAGAAGGTGGATGCCCATTTTCAGACCACTAATCTTGGATAATTGTCAAAATGCTACTACAATGTGTGCATGTACCAATTGGAATTTTTTATTTTTTATTTGTAAATACAATCTACACCAAGTCTTTTCTTAGTTTCTCATTGGCTAATGAATTTCATATTATATTCTACATATGGGCCCCTCCATGTTTTTTATTCTAATTAATTGCCGTCTCCTCAACTCAACTTAATTCCTATTCTTATTTCCATTCTAATTACTTATGTATAAACATTATACGTAAGTAATTATAACTATGAATAAATTACAAAATAATAAATTATAATTACAAAAAAATTGACCCAAGTTCTACTTCGCGTTCACCTGCAAATTCATACCATTGTATAAACATTATATTTAAAAAATAATTTTTTTTCCTGATGTATAAAATATTTTGCTTTTTCAAAAAACCATTAGTTCATAGATACTTGCACATTTGTAATTTTTTCGGATTTGTATGAGATATCTGCAAGTATCATTTATGTATAAAAATAATAATACTCACAATGACATTATTTTTTAAAATTTCAAATAAAATAAGTTCATATATACTTAAATTCTTAAAAAAAAAAAAATCGGATTTATATAAAATATTTTCAAGTATCATTTATATATAAATTTTAAATAAAAAAATGATAATACTAAATTACAATATGAACATAATTTAAAAAATTAAAAAGATATTAGATCTATGAAATTCACTACAGACTCAGAAATTAAAAAATTTGGGATTGGATTACTATTTGGACGTAATAAAGAAAAACCGAAACAATAGTTAGAAAAAAAATCATAAATGTATAACAATTGAAAAAAAATATAAGGAGTCAAATAAATAAGATATCAGTAAAATAATCATATATAAATCGAAACAGTAAAATTATTTTTTATAAATTCGATATATGTATTCAAGAGAATAACAATATCACGACAATAATTATTTGCAGATTTAATAATTTTAAATGACATGCAAATAAACTATTGTTTTAAAAATAGATTTTAAAAACATTAAAGTTACCACTAATAACATGAATCTTTGTAAAATATTTAACCCAAATATTTTCAATATTGACCGAAAACTTCTTAAATATACAACAAATTGGGTTTAATCAGAAATGGGAGGACGATTGGATGGAGTAAATGATGTAAATCCATATTTGAGGAAGATGAGTTGTAACACCCCCACACTCCAAAGTGCCTTACCAAGGCCACCTTGAGTATAAAGGTGCTACCATCTCGGTTTCCCGAGGCAATGTATATCAT
>VHZZ01001069.1:125304-145714 GCA_009801015.1 Silene noctiflora | reverse complement strand
GCGAATTTGTACTGTTAAGTAGGTGAGTTGGCGATGTCGTCGATGGGTGATGACTAAGCGTCGACTCCCCTTATGCACCACCTATCATTACCAATTCCTCCCCCAACTATCACCTACATACTCCCTTTATTACCCGCCAGAATCATAGCACAACTACCATCACCACTACTATCGATGCCTCACCTCCACGGCCCCTTCCCCATCCACCACCCACCTTCCAAACCACTAATCCAACCCTTAAAACTTCTCCCCCATCCTCATAATCTCCTCCCACTCCCCCAATAGATATCGAATTTTTTGAGAGAGGAATTGGGTTTCCAAGGTGGGATAATGGGGAAGAAGCTGGGTTAGGGTGGGTGTCAGTGAGGATGGTGGTGTTTCTGGTTTGGAGGTCGGAGGGAAGGCGCCAACGACGATGATGGTTGTGGAGAGGTGGTTGAGATGTCCGACGGCTGAAATAATGTAGTGAGGACTGGAGATGATAACTTGTGATTGGCGGGGTTGGTGGTAATTGGGTGGTGAAAATTTTGGGGGAGTCAATATCCAGTCATCACCTACTCAATGCCACGTCATTGTCAGTTCACCTACTTAACGACATTAATTGACGGAATAAAAGTTAAAAGTCACGGTAATAGAATTTTATGTAGTTTGAAGAATTATTAGCATGTGTTTCTAAAGCGCACGTTACCTTACGTGATTTCAAAATACACAAGAATTAATCTGTAAAAAACTTTAAAAAGTACCAAAAAAAGAGAGAATTTGAAACTTTCGCCTAAAAGGAAAACGCCATCATCGACGAGCTCCAAAAATTGTGTAAAAGTTTGGGCGATCAATTCAAAGAAAGATGATGTCTGGAAATTACACTTCAATTGACAATCAAAAAGTCTCCGGGTCCGTTGCCGTAAGCATTAATCCTCCTTTAATTTACTCCTAATCACTTTCATTGTTCCAACTTTGATCACGATAGTTGATATTTTTGTTTTTCTTGCAGGCAGTTTCTGATTCAACCATTATCCCTGTCCAATTCGCTGGTAATTCATATGCTATTTGTTGTTATTTCACCTTTGTTACTTATGAGAATACTCGTTCCGTCCCAATCATTTGTTTACTTTGATTAAAATAACTCTCTGGTTGAGACGAAGGAAGTATTATTTTCGGTTCAATTTCATTCTGATCATTAGACTTGTAAAAATAGATTCGAATCTTCAGACATTTCTGTCATCGGAAGCTTCCGGGAAGATTTCTGCTGGTAGTAGACCTCCTCGTGACGCTGACGGTATATTTTCCTCTCTTTTTTCCACCTCATTTGTTAATGCGGTTCTTTACCTTTTAGTTGTTTTTAATTTGTTGCTAAGCTTGTTAATGCCTTGCTAGATTTGAGTGATTCATTCCTTAATGCGGTTCTTTAGCCATTAGTAGAACGAGAATCATATGTACTACTCCGTTTGACTCAATAGAATCTTTAATTTTGTTTTCGGTTGGTTAGAGGGAATATGAATCTTGGATGAAGGCCGTGTTCGGATTGATTGGAAATTATAACTGAATATGTAGCATATATAGTCGCAATGTTGCATTAATGAGATTCTTATCTTCTCTATGTTTTATTAGCAAACTAAGATAGACTTAGAGAAACAAGATTAAACCGGAGTAAAAAGTCGTCATAATAGAAACCTCGAAAGAATTCCGAAACATAATTAAGTCCTGAGTTTGTAGGGGAAATAAGATAGAACTGAATTGCAACTTCGACAATCCTTCCTATAGCTTGTGGGCTACGGTTTTATAATAAAATGGTGAAGTGTTGTCAGATTAAGGTTTTGCCTTTCAAAATAATTTGTTCTCATAGAATATGAGACCTCACCCTTGTTATATAAAAAAATCATTATTTTATCTTGAAATTTCCTAGGTGTCACCATTATCTTAGGGCAGGTTGGTTTTATCCGAATGTTTCTTCAATAATTTTTTTGGTTAACTAGTTTCTTTCTTTTGCTAATATAGTTTCTTGCGTGGATTCCAATAAATGTTGTGACGATATAGTTCTACTTGGCGATAGTATGCTGGTTAATGTCGTATAGTCTCCTAATGTCTGGTTTTGCTACTTTACGTTTCAATTTTCATTGTTACCCAAACTTTTATTGTGTGTTTTTGGGTATATAGTTGTGTTTACAGTTAGCAAGTGTGTATATTGGGGAAAGTAATGATGGTAGGAGTTCTGTAGAAATTTTGTGGCCATTACACACATACATGCCTTCGCATGTTATTTTTAAGCAAATTTAAAGATATCTCTCTGGCTCTCCTTTATGTGTTAGTCTTTACTTCTTTTTTTTTTTTTTTTTTGTTTTATGAACTTTCTGCTATAGAAATACTAAACAATGCCTTTGCTGATATGGTTTATGGCGGTAAGTGTGAATAAGCCTAGGTTTCTGTTTCTTACCAGAATGAATTGAGGAAGATGTTTGGAACTGTAAACTGTTAGCAGTTAACATTGTGTGTATGCAATTTTGCTTTGGGTATCCTTCAAGGCTCAGGCTTGGGATGTCTATAGATTTATCAATGTTTGCTCAGTCAGGCCTCTAAGTATTTCAAAGAAATTATTCAGGGAACAAATTGAGAGCCATAAGTTTCCGTTCTTCAGGGGAGATACAAAAAGTAGAGGTTGCTTCAACGATATAAGGTACTCCATTACCAGGCTTACTACATTTGACCTCATTAGGTTAAACTGTTAAAGTTCATGAAGGGGTGTTAGAATAATTCTGTGATATGTTGATTGTACAACACTTTTTTCCCTGATAACTTATTCTATAAGCCCAAGAGACCAAGAAGAATGGTTCTTGTTTCAAAAGCTTTAGAATGAGATTTTCAATAAAAAAAATTTGCAGGACTAGAAGAGAAATTATCTTCACCCAAGCTTGTAAGTTTTACCCAGTTGCCATTTTGCCACCATCAATAATCTGAAAAGATTTCAATTGTAATAATTTAATCTATTTTGCTTAGAATAACTTTTGCTCTACGGGTAAGAAGGCAACTTGGGTTTATAGCCCCTTGCAGGTTTTAGTTCTCGGCAATTCAGCTAAGGCTAGATCTTACATGGTATAAGTAAAATAGGTCCCCTATTTGTTCTTGAAGTGTAGAATTGTTTCTTGCATTATCTTGGTGTGTCTTGCATCTGGAGTTAGCTGCATAGGATTGAGAGAGAAACTAGTCACCTTTTCTTTGTCATATTTAGTGGCTTGTCCTGTCTTAATCTGCCAGTGTTTATAAGCTTTTCAATAATGTCTTTGCTAACAATTTGTTCGTGTGACCCCTAGCAATGCTGTAATTGTCGATGCAAAGTCTAGATGCAGACTTGATTTGGTAATAGATCCATTCTTAAAGCTGTAAACAATGTTTATCTTGTCCATCATAGGAAAAACAACCAAGGGTTTGTTTTGTTGGAAGTTTTTGGAGGGAAAGAGAAGACAAATCCTTTGTTTGGTTAGTTGAGTAGGTTGTAGGGAAATGGAAAGGGAGGGAAATGGAAGGATCCATTTTCCTTCCTACAAGCCTAATCAGAATTCCTCTAAAATATGAAAGAAGTGGATGGAAAACTCACTTGCGCTATTCCTCCTCCTCTCCCCTCCTCCTCTCCCCTCCTCTCTCTCTCCTCCATCCCTCCTTAAAATTTATCCACACTCATGTCCACTCGAGTGGTGTGGATCGGTTTTAGTCTGATACCATGTAAGATAATTAGAGGGAGATTATAATTAAATGACTTGATCATCATTGTTAAGTAGATAGCTATTTATAGTACAATATACCATGGAGAATACTCCAAAGTCCAAACCCAAGATAGATATTTATCTCTGTCTCTAACAATAATATATTCCACAATATTCTGATACCATGAATTTTCAAGTGCTTTTGTCCCGCAGCCACAATTGTTGTTCCTTGCTTTCCTCAAATTCCCTTGTATCTTAACCAATTTTTTTTTTTTTGGAGGGTTTTGTATAATTTTATTATAGTTTTCTGCTTCCTGCCTAATGTTACAGATATATTCTCAAAACCGGGAGTTGGTTCTGATGAACCTCAGTCAGGTGGTTGGTTTACTGCTTTTAGTGTCGCTACCTACAAACCATATTTTGATGTTGATACATCTGATGTCTTGGAGAGGATCAAGGAATCACTTCTTCCATGGAAAGGGACTTTTACCGAAATGACCTCCAACAACCCAGATTTGTAAGTTTCGTAGAGTAATTGTTTTCATCAGAGATTCTCAGTGATTTACGCCCTGTATAGTCATCTAGCATTTATGTTCTAAATGTAGTGCTGTTTCATTTTACACGTGGGCCAGTGTGATGGTGTTTCCCTTTTCATAATTTGTTATTTGAGGTACCATTAGTTAAGAACTATAAAAACTGAAGATTCTTGGCAAGTGTTAGATGGTAAATCTATTGCTGAATCCCGTGATGTGGATTGAGGAAATATATGTAAAATTTGACACTTGTCTACATACATATTAATTGTAATTGTGAGTCTCTCTAAGTTATTATTTCAAACACATGATTCAGTGCATCACTGATTTTGGTGATAATTTCTTTTTGTGTTTATGGAGGGGTAAATACTGATGGAATGGTATACAGAATTCCTTGCTGATACTTCTGCCAACATCTGTGTTAATTATCTCAACTGCAATTTCATGCTAATATGCTTTACATGTTACTACAGGAAGATAAATGTTGCTGAAGTTTGCAATTAGAAAAGAGCTCTGTTGTATGCCAGAATATGAGAGAAACGGCACAAAACGTTTTTCTGTCGTTGCTTCTTTTTTCTCGTTTCAAGTTTTAGTCTTGTAGTTGTTCGGGACTCTTTTGTCCTTACCTTGGTACATATTAGCCAACTTCAATTTTTGTGAACGTAGGCATTGTTCTTTACGTATGTCAGGTCTGTGGAAATCAGTTCTTATTGTTTGATGTTAGTTGGCTTTGTGTTTCAGTTATTGACACTCTTACTCAGATTGACTGTTGATGGCATGGACTTCATAATATCTACTGATTGTTTGTTGCACTTGTGTTTGTGCACTGAGCAGGTATGGACCGTTTTGGATTTGTACTACTTTAATCTTCGTTGCCGCCTCTATAGGTACGTTTGTTGCATATGTAACCCACAAGCCACAGAGCAAAGACTGGAATTATGACATAAGCATGGTGACGTGGTCTGCTGGTTTATTTTATGGCTATGTAACCCTTGTTCCTCTGAGTCTTTATGTGGTCCTGAAGTACTTTTCAGCACCATCTGGCTTCGTTCAACTTCTCTGCTTATATGGATACTCACTGTTTGTGTTTATTCCTGCCTTGGTAAGTTATCTCTCGATTTAGTCTCATTATTTAATTCCGCAGGCTTGAACATCAAATTGCCTTGTCAAGAATTGGGCATCCTATTATAGTTGTCCCCTTTGGTTTATGCTTAGGTCGTCAAAATTAGCAGCTGTCTGACTGTTTTCTTGTCAAATCCGGTAGTGATGCTATTGCTCACCAAGAATCGGATAGAGAGCCTGTCTTCTACTAGAAGAGATGTTTTTTTGGATAGAAGGAACATACTGTATGCTCCTATAATTCTGATAGTGATTCTAGGCAATGTATCATGCTTTATTGATGGTTTTGCCTTTTCAAATGGAGCCAAAGGCTCGCTATTATTTGGTTTTGGATTATTATGAACTGAAGCAAAATGACTCGTAAAAAGGTTGCACTTTTGAAAACATCCTCTCTCACTTATACAAGGGTAAGTCTGGGTACGCCTACCTTTGACCCCGCTATTTGCAAGAACTTAGGAGCTTAGAGACATTGGCATAATTTACTACAGTATTGTTTTTATAGATGGTTCTCCTTTCTAGCGCCTGTACTGATTTATTTGTTACTAGTTCAAGCTGTTGAATGACATATAATAAAATTGCAGTGTTTATCTGTGGTACCCTTGGAAGTATTTAGATGGGTGGTTACTGGGGTTGCCGGGTTTATGTCGGCATCCTTTGTAGCACTCAATCTGAAATCCCACATCGCATCAGCTGGGGAGAGGTGGTTCCTGATCGTGGTTGCGATATTCTTTTTGCAAGTTGCCTTGGCTCTTGCACTCAAGATTTATCTATTTACTATGGGCGTCTAGGTTTTGGAGGACAGTTGACTAGAGAGGAATCGGAAAGAATACAAATCACGGATGGACGGTTTCTCGGTTATCGATCGACATGTATAGGGATATCCTTCAGTGTTATTAATTCATTTCTTACCAATATATGTAGACTACGTGTTCTTTGGGTCTAAAGGGCAGTTTTGTGCTAACAGGCTAATCTCGGGGGTTGAGAAACATTGTAAACAATTCTTGTTGCTTCAGTGTGAGCGTGTCGTACGTGGACTTTGGCCTTTGGCTGACTTCATTATGTAAATTTGAATTTAACTCGACTGCATTTTTCCAATAAAATCAAAGGTATTTTTATGTTGTAATTTGTAAGACTATGCGAATTGGGTATTTTAATGAAATTTTTTATCACAAAATAAATGATGTTAATTTATAAATTTTCTCAAGTAATTCTAACATTTTTTTTGTCACGAAATTAATAATATCAATTCATAATTTTTTTTATACGAATTAAGTACGCGGTAAGTTTTTTTCATACGAAACTAATAATATCAATTTATCGGTTTCTCATAGACGAATTTTAGATTTACACCAATTTTGTTTTATTTTATTTTAAAGATTATAATTTAATTAAAGAAATTATAATGATTAAAGATTATATCTTAATTAAAAGATAATAATTTAATACAAATAGAGTATTGTTTCCTTTTTTAGCCAGATTCCTTTTGGAGGGAAAACTATTGGGAATTTTATTTTTATTCTCAGTAATAAGAGGGGTTGAAATTCATTTCTGTATAGTTATCCAAACATTGACTTTCCTTCTTGAATTAATTTTTTGACGGTGTGAGTTTTTATTGTATCTGTTTATTGCAAGTAATCATATACTTTCTTTGTCCGATTAAATTATTTATGTTTACATTTTATATAAAGACCAAAATAAATATGAAACAAATGAATAAAGTAATCTCTTAATTTGCATTTTTTAGTGCACATGAGTTTTATAACGAATGTGGGGTAAATTTGCAATTTAAAAACGCGTTAATAGCAAACATAATTTAATTGACTTAGACACCTATAAAAGGAATATATAGAGAATTGAGCGGTGGGGTATAAATCGTACTCCGAATTATACCAGCGAAGCAAGAAAAAAGGGACAATTGATATCCTAGATTTGTTCACAGAGAAATGGCAATTGAACCATTCTCACAATCTGAGATAAGACACTTTGTTTTCAACAAGAAAACAAAATTTGACAAGAATAGTTGAGTTGTGACTTACTCTTAGACATGCACTCGTATACAAGAATCGTAGCATAGACCAAATAACATAATCTAACACGTTAAAGAAGCTTGGTAAGAATTTGAGAAGATATGTAATTACAAGAATGAGCATTGAGAGAGAAGAGGGTAATTAACTGCTTACACTAACCAAGACTTGGTTGAGTTTGGACTTGGAGGCGAGATGGGGTGTCTTACTTTGAGTCTCACCCGATACTCATACTCCATATAAGACTAGTGAGAATGTGGGTCGGTATACCAGTAAGGCCTCTTTCCATGAGGTTTCTGAATCATCATTTTCAGGTCTGCGGGAACTCTGCTCAGCCTCAGATTCACTGCTGTTGCTACTGCTACTGCTGTCTGAACTCAAACTTTGTTTGCCCTTCTTCCGAGTAACAGGCTGATTTTGTGAATAACTTTCTTCCTCAACTCCATTCTTACTACCTTTAGTGATAAATTTTGACGTGCCACGGTCTATTGAGGAGCACACATAGGATCGATCGTACAGGAAGAGCAGGAAAGACGATTGTGGCTATCACTTTTTTTTTTAAGAGACTAAGGTATTCTATAATTTGAAGCAGATGCTAATTCAAAACAATAATCCTGTTCAACCTGAACATGCACGGCACAAGGCTTCCAAATTTAAGCCTGGTAGCGTACCGGATAGACATCCAAGGCGCTATGAGACTTTTTTGTCGACAAAGACAGTACTGGAAATGAGTGTTTAAACAATCATATTGATCAAATAACTTAAATCATATTCCGTGGCAAATTTATCAGGTGGTGTAAACATGCAATGCAGACAGTGTTTCTCAGGGTAGGTCTCTCATGATGCACAAGTATAACCATGGGAGTGGTAAGAGGTGTTTGTATTATTGATCAAATAACTACATTATATTATATTATATATATAATTGCAACATCTTAGATACAATTCATTTGCAAAAGTAAAATATTAAAGTGCAATCCACTTATATAGTTACTGAACAAGGGGAGACGGTATTGAAGCTATTCTGGTTAAATGTCAACCGCCCAAGCCTGTGCATCACAAAATTAAATAGATGGTTCGCAGGAGGATGCATTGTCAATTTTACTGTCTGACCATTCAACTTGGTCAGAGTCATCGTCAAAAAGCAAGAGGCAGCGGGCAACAAAACCATGTTCAGTGACTGTTGGTTGAGCATCTTGTGGAATATCATCAGTAGGCTTCTTCCAGCCTAAACATCTTTTATAAGCATTATCATAGGCTTCAACTGTCAACCCTGATGCCAGAAACAGTTCTATCTCGTTCACAAACCGCTCTGTCCTAGCTGTTAGGAATGGTCTTGCAGCAGCACTCACCAAAACCCTGAATTCTTCTTGCTTCTGCTGCGGGTCTTGTACTGGGCACTTCAAATGGTGACTGAAAGATATTCATACCATTTCGTGAGTTGTCAGTGCAAGATGATTGGGTAATCCATGAAAGCTAACCATGAATCTTTAGACTTTAGTATGTAACTCTTACACTCCCTAGAAAGATTGATCACTTTCCATTTGGGATCATTAGAAAGTATGTAAGGGGGAACACCCTAAATAGACCTCTACTCAGGGCTTGCCTGGAATCCATGGAATAATCAGTGGGTAAGTTTTAATCGGGTGATAATTACTTGGTAAGTTAATTACTTGGGTACAGGGCCGTCTCCGAGATTTCGGGGGCCCTGTGCCAAATCTTGAAAATGGCCCCACTACTGCTATATTTACGTTATTACTAGTATATACACTAAAATGCTATTTTTATACAAGGATTTGTTTTAGAAAAAACAATAACGTTAAAAACCGATTTCTTTTAAAGTCCCTCAATTCATATGCAAAACGCATCTTCACTTCTTGACACTATTCATGAACGAAGAAAATATTCGATATTCCATGCAATATATAGGAGAAAATATATCCAAATAATGTCGATGTTCTATTACTATATGCTCGTATTTCTTTTTTTTTTTTTTTTTTTTTTTCTGGAAGAACTATAAAAGGAATTTAAAAGTACTATGTATTTCTAGACAAACTTTGCATATTAGAATAAATAAATCAAGAAATGTAGCAAATAATCTAAAATAAATCAAACGAACAAAATTACATGTGATTGACAAAATTGACGCTAGGGGGAATTGAACCCGGATGGGGATAGATGCGTACACCTTGCAAGCTAATGGACAACATATTAGACCATTGTGTCATCTTATAGTTGTTGAATCTTAGCAGTGTCAAATACAATATGTACTTAGTCTTGCTCTATTAGGGCCCCAAAAATCGGGGGCCGTGTGCGACCGCGCGGCCCGCACCTGTTAAAAGTCGGCCCTACTTGGGTAATGAGTTCCTTGATCATAGGTTTGGCATACAAGAGTAATGATGAGTAATGATTACTGAGGAGATGTTTTACTCCCATAATCATTACTCGGGGGGAGGGTGGGTAAGGGTAATGTATTACTCCTTCATGCGGATAATAGTTCCACGGATAATAGTTCCAGGAGGTGAATAATTAGTCTAACCAAACATGGAAAATGCACCTTACATATCACTCCTCTATTCATTTCCCCCTTTTTACCCTCAATCCAAGCAAACCCTCAGTAGAAATGTTGTTTTTCCATTCTGACCATTTTCAATTGGCTTTCTTTTAACCAAGTCTAAAACAGTAAAATGCAATAGTAGTGCACAAGCCACTAGCAAAATGTCGCATGGTAAAGTCAATAAGGCGTGAGGGATGATACATCAGCATCAAACTGCCCTTCTAGTTCCTTTTACACAAAAAATTGCAATAAAACATCCTCCATCGCAACATATATTTACGTTTGTTTTCAATTGATTTCTATGTAAGCACACAGAAATGGGTTAAGGAGTGACACATTCATTCACCTCCACACAAAACTTTCTGAAAAGGAAACGTGAACTATTGTTTGCTACAAACTAAACGGAAGACAAACTACGTGCAGAAAAGGAGGATTAACATTAGCCTAGTAAACATAAAATATGACGTTAAGTTATTTGGGAAGTTATCAATTGGAAATGTGATCAATATTTTTGGGATAGGAGGGCGTAGTAGTTAGTAAGCATACAACGGATGTTCCATTTCTTAATTCTTATTCAGCCATATACTTATCACACATTCTTGAAAAGATTTTAGAAGATTGATAAGGAGATTACCTTCTGGAGAATGACTCAATCACCCCAAGTATGTGATGCATAATTATTTCAACGTCTTCTTCCTACAAGCCCCAATCCAGTGACCCTTACTAAACTGCTACAAGCTAATATATACAGAAACGTATCCGAAGGTTGAAGAAAAGCAAGAGCACCTGCAATAATGCCTGTAGCTCTCTCCTCGTCCATACTTCAAGGTGTTTGTTGGGCAGAATATACTTACGCATTTTCCAGTAATGCATTAACTTAAAAGCTTCCTCCAAAAGACCTGGCTCAGTGTAGTAGCACTGTAAACGATACTTGTGAGCCTTCGAAAAGAAGGTACTGCAAAAGCATTAAGTGGAAAAAAGTTGAGAGTTAAAGAGCCACGTCCATGATACATGTAAGTCTGTAGTTATATAAGCAAAATAGGAAAAAAGATAGTTATTTCCGAATACCTATTACCAGTATTTTGTTTAATGAAATGTTGTTGAAATGTATTCCCGTCATAACCATAGATGATCGAAAAGTTCTCAATCTGTAAATTTTAAAAAATAAGAAGAAAAGTGACGGTGGAATAGTCAGCAGATGTGACCAACAATATAGGGCACTTTTCTTCACAAAAATAGTGTCTATGTTCCATCAGCAAGAATGTAAGATATCTACTTAGAAGCAAGGAGCAACTGATCAAAAGGTTTTTAGGAGAACCAGCTTGAATATCTAAATAGATGAACCCACCAAGTGCTCTTCAAACACACAACATGACATGCCTTTTATCATTGTTTGACCAATATGACCAGGGAAAGGCTCAAGCTGAGAGGATTTCGAAGAATAAGGTAGGTGCAAAAAAAGGTTAACAAGTGACATCACAAACACAAATTTTCCATATCCCACGCGAGACATATGCAAAAAGCCATATGCTTTGGGATACACACAACCAATGATATCAAAACGGCAAACCAGTGATATACAGTCCACAAACTACGACATACTGGTTTATAGTTGTTCACGGGTCGTCCCCCCATTAGGCCCGTCCCGTCCAGCCCGCTTATTTCGTGGTCTTGGACAAGTATTTTTTTACCCGAAAAATTAAGAGACGGGCAAAGTTAAATGGGCGGGAATAGACAATAAGAAAAGTCCACGGGCCGGCCCATAAGGCCCGTTTACTATTTAAATCCTTTACTTTTACTCTTAAAAAAAAAAAAAGACATTTTTAAAGAAAATTGTATTAATTTTATAGGGATATGGAACACTAAAATAATAATATGTAAAATATAATACGTAAACTAAAAAGGTTAAAATATAACGAAAATATTTATATAATTTAATTAATAAAATGTCTAAATTAAATAAATGTTCAAACAATAATGTTTAAGTCCAATATTTGTCTCTAACCTTACATGTATTCCTTCTTTATACATATATTTATATACCTCACTTCAAATTACATATCAACGTATGCGATTTAAAAAAGTAGCTTGAATCAAGGTATGCGATCTAAAAAAGTAGCTTGAATAGAAGTCATTATATACCGAATACGTAATTAACAATTGAAGTTTCGTGTTATGTTTCATTAGCCCATGGCCACCCGACTATTGACTAAAGGGCGGGTAAGGGCAAGGATAATTGGCCTATAATTATGGCCCGGCCCGCCCACTAAGGTCTTGAAGGGTAATTATTTTCTTCACGGTCCGGCCCGGCCCAAACCCGTATTTGAAGAGCTTCTACTGGTTATCACCTAGCTGAAGCACACAACTGGAACTCATACTTAGTTGAATTACAGTCCACAGATACAAACATACTAGCTAGTCGTAATTAATACTCGAAGTTAAAATAAGTGCAAGTTAGACAACACATTCAACAAAGCTTTTAAACACAAGATTATAAATTCAGAAACAACAACTCGATGGTATCAACAACATGAAGCATACAGCAGGGAAATGCCACCAAAAGATAGCATAAAGATAGCTAGCTATCTGAACCAAGTCATAAACTACGAAAGACCAAATACACCTCGACAAACAAATTCATATTCAAAGTAAGCAGAAAATAATAACAATTCATGTCAAAAACATTAAACGTCTGCGCATTACCGAAGATTAAAACAACCCTTTCAAAGAATAAAACTCGAAAATAAGGACCTTGCATAAAGGGCATTTGATGGAGGAAGGCTGATGAGAAGATGATGATTTGCTAGAAACCACTTTGGTCCAACGTAAAACGCAATCATAGCAAAATTTATCTACAGGAAAAAAAAAAAAAAAAAAAAAAAAAAAACCATAATTTATCTACAGAAGATTGAATCACTTGAACAATTAAGAACCACCTCCTGAATAGTGGCGGAGCCTGAATTTGTAGTTGGGGTGCGAGCAACTAATGCTAAAAAGAAAAACTTTAAATTGTACGCCCTCCGTCTCAATCATCTGTTTATCTTTGATTAAAATATTTAATCCTCACAATGAACCTAAAAGGTAAACAAACGAGTGAGACGGAAAGAGTAAAATAATTGAAGAAAGTGAGAAGATGGTGGTGGAGGAGACATACGGAAACAGTGATCCAAAAAAGATTCATGGGTGATGAATCCTAAACAGATGGGGCATGGGTTCGGATTTGGTTCTTCGCTATTTCTTTCACCTTGCTTCATCTTTCTTTCTCAATCAATCCAGATTATTGAATTCACCCAATTTTTCCGGAATTCCTTTTTTTAAGATGTTCCACTTTTCGATTTATAGTTGTGAGTTCTGACTCTTGTGAGTTTGTGACCGTGGGTATTTAAAAACGGTTCGGTTATCAAAATCCAATTTTAACGGTTTTTAAACGATCTGGTCAATCTAAAAAAGATTATAAATTCTGAAATGTAATTGTAGCTATAAAGCTACCCAGCTATTGTAGGTGGGTCAAAACAATTACGAATTAGTCGATTAATGAATAATAATCGTTACTCTTTTCGTTATAATTTTCACTTGTTTTTTTCCTAATGATGAAATTAAATTTTATATCGTTTATTATACCTAAACTAGATTCCACAATAAAGTATGGTATTAATTAATTTAAGGGTTTTAAGTTTCTATGTGTTACCTTAATCTTTTTCTAAAATTACAAATTGGGACCGAATTGTTTTCCTCTCAAAGGTAATGATTAGGTTCACTGAATCGCTTTCTAACAGCTTTATTAAACGAACCTAGTAAATCATGGTTCTACGTAGGGCAAGCACAGATCGAATATCCAATCCAGAGTGCTAGTTCGAACCGGATATCCATATTAAAAATTTCTGATGTCAGATAGCCATATCCGATCAAAATTTTCAGATATACAAAAATACTCGGATGGATGCGGATATCCATATTTTGGAATTTACTTGAAAATTAAGCTTGAAACACGATCGTATTCACCGTCTTACATGATGATTTTCTTTTGTATTCTTATTTAGATCTCGACATAAGTGTGTGTTTTTTTTTTTTTCAGGATTATACTTTTAAAAAAACATGAAAAAAATGGAACGATTTAAAAATAATAGTCCAATACTGCAATGTTGGAAACGTCTTACATCCCAAAATAAGGATTGCAATTTAAATACACTAGTTAAATAAATAAATAATTGTTAATAAACAACAACAAAAATTGTAAATAATTGAAAAATATAGTTTCGGATGTGATAGATATCCAAATGTTTTAGTTTAGGAGTTGACTTCCTAAACCATTATTTTGTAAAGATGGGGGCAAGGAATTGACTTCCTACAAAAATGTAGGAAGTTGCTTACCAACACCCATCGGTAAGATGAAGTTTCGGTGGAAGTAAGTTCCCACATTGACAACCAAACAATTTTGGGAAATTCCCATGAATTGGATGAAGGAGTTTATTTCCCATGATATTATATTTCACGTGATCTTGCAATCCCATCATCAACCAAACGACACCTTAATATACATATTTGATCCAAATACCAAATATTTCGGATCGGGTATCCGATCCAAACTTAACATTCAAATCGGATACATTTATGGTTAAAATATAAAAAATAATGTAAAGTATATATTATTCTTCCACTCTGCCATATATGGTAGCAAATTTGTTTTTTTTTTTGTCTAACGGAGCGCGCACTTAGTTGCATTACAATTAGGGGTGTTCATCGGTCCAGAACCGGACTGGACCGGACCGGACCGCAAAGACCCCCGGACCGGACAACCCCATATCCAAAATCCGGAGACCGGACCGGTTAGGTGGGAACCCGGACCGGTTCTATTTTTAAAGGCTATTTGTGGTGATTTTTTTTGCTTGGACCGGACCGCACCAGACCGAAGACCCGTCACAATATATATGTGGACCCAGAGACCGGACCATATTATATTCGATCCAGACCGGACCAGCCGGTCCGGTCTACTTGATGTGCAACCCTAATTAAAATAGAGGGGAAGGGGAATTGAACCTGAGACCTACTGTCCAGGATACCTCCGTCATAACCACTACACTAAGACATCCTCGGTTATATATCGTAAAATATGTCACACAAAAAATATATGGAAGTTTAAAGTATTTTATTAGAAAATACTTCTCTACAAATATTGACAAATAAGAATTAAAAGACGTTAAGCCCAATACTTAGAATAACCAAACATCGTAGGGCCTAATTTATAGGTTAGAGTAATTTAAGTGGGAATCTATTATCGTTACCTTTTCTTTTAGTAGATGATCTGAATTAAGTAGACAATTATTAGGTTTAAGAAAACGAGATCATTTTTGTGACATGAATCAAAATTGCAGACTACTTTTTACAAGAAGCAACGCATGATTTATTTTTAATTACTCGAGGAAAAATGTTAGATTGTTACTCCCTCCATATTAGACCAAAGGTAACACTTACCTGAAACGAATGTACCATACCAAAGGTAACATACTATAAATGGCATATTTTTTGACAAAAATACCCTTATATCCCCCTTATATCTACACAAATGCCAACTAGTGGCCCACTCACCAACCCAACAATTGATCTAATTAAACCCATTAATTATACCCACTCATCCAACATTTAACCCAAATAATCCATTAATTATACCCACCCACCCACTAACCGTTCCCTCCATAACCCTAATCACCCTTATTCTCTCATCTCTCTGGAAAGTTCGCCCTCTCTCTTCTCTCTCACTAAATCCCTCAAAAATCTTCCCCCACTCCGTCGTTCTCTTTATCTTCTTCCCTATTTGTCTTTGGATCTACTTCTTTTCTTCATACTTAATCTTTATCTCATCAAATCATCAACCTTCATCTCATTATTCTACGATTATGTCATCAAATCATCAACCCTCTTACCATAAATTTGTGGATCATTTGATATTTATAGCCGGTGTTAGGCATGCTGTCCCTGATACCTACTCCGGTTATGGATCACTTTTTGATTCTGATGTTAATGATGACACTGAAGCTACATCGGCGTTTATGGTGAGTCAAATACCTCCAAGAAAGGGTCAAGAGAGATGAGGTCAAAGGAGTCAATGGGTTTAAGGTATTCATCAATAACAAGATCAGGAGCATCAAATCTCTCATAGGTAGGCTTCTCAATCAAATCAACTGACAGGCTGATCGTATACCTACCAAAAATAAACCAACAGACCTAAACTAATATAGCTAGGGAAGTCGGGATCGTATCCACAAGGAGACAAGGATGTTCTAGAAGTCAACTAAGTTTGTCCGAGTAACTGAATCTTGGGGTTTGATTTAGCTGTTTCAACTAAACTAAAGCAAATTAAGGGAAAGGGAAAATAAAAGTATAAGGAAGATTGAAATAAATGAGTTTAACAGATAAAGAGAGATATAGTTAGGATTGTCGGTTCACCATGGTCTATTAAAGGTCCAGTCTAGTCTCAAAGGTCAGCGTAGAAACGGTCTAAAGGGTAGTGAAAAGGTCCTCTCGGTCCTCTATTCGCCCTAAAATACTACTAGTTTGCGCTCGCCCTTATTAGCGTATTCTATCGTTCGCAGCATGTCTAACCCTTTCTAATCTTTCGATCTAGGTCGGAGTTTATTAAACTAATTAATCAATTACGTCGACTTAACCAATTAATTGAAATTAATTGCTACGATTAACAATTCAAACATATAACTAAGCCAGACCTAATCTTCTGATTACAACTGGATTAAAACCATGGCTCTCCCAAAACCTAGCTTAAAGGATTTAGCTATGCATAATTAGATTAACAAAAGCAATAATAAAGAGATAGGGAATTAAAATTGAATTAGACATCACAAGTAAAAAGCAATAACAATTCAACATAAAATAATGCTAAGAGGAAAAAAAGAAAAAACGAATAAAATCTAGAATAATTAAATAAAGAACAAAGGAAATTTGATTACCGAATTAAAAGAGTCGAAGGAGAAAGATTATAAAACTTAGATCCCATAAGTTCTCAAGGCCAAAGTAACGTAAAGTGTTTTTTGTGTAAAAATCCAGATCCCTATCACTGTTCCCCCCTCTCTCTTAAGTACCAAGAGACATCTTAACCTAAACATCAACTAATGGACTGAGTTAAACAAGTTTAGAACTCGCCCTAATACAGAAATAGTCGGTCGACTAAAGTAGGGAGTCGATCGACTAAAGTGAAAGTTGAAGTGGTCGATCGACTAAAATAAGCTGTCGATCGACTAAAATTCCTGTACAGCAGCTCCAGTCTTCACTCCAGCCGTGTCTACACTCATCCATATGCATCCCCAAGGTGACGGATCCAAAGCTCGGCTCTACTTTCTTACGAAATGCAGCTCTGAGGATAGGTTTAGGCTTGATTATACGCATTTGGGTCCAATCCTGCAATAAACACAAAACGAACCAAAGTAGTCTATTCGGGGGAAAATAGTAGCTGGGTGCTACGTAATTGCATAGAAATGCGTGCTAAAATAGTATAAAAACTCTATGAAATATGCACGCATCAAACCTCCCCAAACCAAACCTTTGCTTGTCCCCAAGCAAACTATAGATGCAAACTAAGTGACAACTAATGGAATGGATTCATTCTTAGAGCTAGCTACAAATCGTCATACCCAAACCACTTTAATGCAAAAATCAACACTATAGTATCAAGTCAAAAATAAACGAGTTAAATCAATGTATGAAAACTGCTGAACTGTCGACCTTGCAAGACTCATCTATATCGGACTCTCACGAGTCGCTCATCACACAATATAAGGACATGGTAAGCATTTTGTAAGATATAAAGAAATAAAGTCGCTCACCTAACTGCAACCTATAAGAACATGCATGCAATCTAACATGAAACCGATTTCTACCGACCGTACATATGCATTCCAACCAATCAGGACCAAGACACATGCCAAGGACTTACATATAGTGTGAGGTGAGGTAATTGGGTAAGAAGGGGAAAAATAATTTAGATATGTGGAGGTAAATCCAAGCTAGTAAGACCAAAACCAAATAAAAAAACCATTCCGCTTCACTACTCAATATACAAAATATAACCAATGCCACTGTGGCATAAGCTCGCTCACACTATCAAAACACGGCTCCCCATAAATATGATGACAAACATGGGAGTAAAAATCAACTTCTTTCTCATATGATTCAATTTTCTATTTCCTTTCAACATTTTTTTTTTCATTTCATTTTTTCTTCATCATTCTACTCTTTTTTTTTTTTTTTCTTTTTCATTTCATTTTTTTTTACTTCTCCTCATTTTCATTCTCCTCATCTTCATTCAAAGCAAACACCAAATTGACAATAACACCATACCCAAAATAACTACTAAACTAGATTGACTAGGGTAGGCTAAATTTAGGATTATAGTTAAATAATGGGTCAAAATAGGTCAATCTGGCTATGTGAGGCTCATGGGTAAAATGAAAGAAGGGTGGATTGCCTCTCCACATGTGTCACTGCCACAAACCCGAATGCATACAGGTACTAAGAAAAGGATGTCATGCTTATGCAAATTGATGTTACATGCCTTATAAGGAGTACTACTCACATCCTACATGAAACTGATCATGAATGTCATCAGTTTATAAAAGCTCTATACCTTAGAATGTTTTAGTAGGTTGTCGATATTAAGTCAAGTCTATTTTTTCAGCAAAAATCAAATAAAAACTCGTAGATCATGCATTTGACTATACTCGTAGAATGTCAATTATGCAAAGCTTAGGCAATAAAGACAAATTGAAGTGCAATATCATCATGGAAATCCGACCGCTCCGACTCGACCTAAATGCAGAAATAAACATGCTATTTTTGTTGATTTTTTTTATATATAATAAAAAGAGAAATAAAGAACAATGCATGCATGAATGCAATAAACGTGAGACAGGAATGCAGTAAAAACAATGCAGATGCAAAACAGATGCACATACCCTCTCCAAACCAAATCACACAATGTCCTCATTGTGATCAGCAAACAACCGCAGCAATGTAAAATGGGAAAAAGGGGGGGGGGGGGAACAAACGAAAGGAAAGTAGAGTATAGAGCGTACCAGATACCGCAAACACCTCCCCAAACCAGCCAACAACAAGGGGAGGTGGTGGCCAGGTGCCACTACTCGTCATCTGGGATGTAGTCATCGTCGTCGTCCTCTCTAAGGGCCCGGAAACCACTAGCTAGGTCTCTCCGGATGCGCTCCTCTAACTCGGCAGTTTCCTCCTCCTCCGCAGGAGTAGGGTACCCGCCCTCCGGCCACCAGAAGTAGGAAGGGTGGGGCCAACCCTCTGGTGGCAGTCGCCCGACGCTGGCGTAGTAGTCTACATCGCGAACCCGACTAGAGCCTGGTCAATCTGCATCTGTGCCATGCACCTGCACAAATCTAGCATAACATCATCATGTTCCCCCTGGTCTATGATCGGAAGGGGTATAAAAGACGAGGGTGGAACAAAGTGAGCCGGGTAGACTGGTTGAAAACCCGTCTCAGCATGAGGTGAAGCGCGGGGGGAGTAGCGATGAGTCTGATAAGACTCAGGCATCGCCCTAGGTGTCTGGGTAGGACGCCTACGGCTCAGTCTAGACTCTGGGTCAGTCTCTGCTGCTGGAGATGGCTGCCTGGGCTGAGTGGTGCGTTGCCTAGGCAGACGGTACGGTAAAAGGTAGGAGGGGTAAGGGGGACGGGAAGGCTTATGGGCGATGAAAGGGAGTGGAACGAGGGGTGGAAGGGAGGCACATGGCAAGGTCACAGACGTGTTTGTAGCAATCTTCCACATGTTATCGGCGGTGAGCCAGCTTAACTGGCGCATATGAGTGAGAGAGAGAGAGGGGAGATAGTGATCGACTAAGTGGGGGTCCTCGTGACCTACGGGCAGCATGCCCCGGGGGAAGTCGGGAAAGAGACGGCGACCTAAATAAGTCACCAACCCCCCACAGTGTATGGAGGTCAAGGCTCCCCCCCGCACTGAATTAAACTGTTGAGTAACAAAATAAGCAATGTTAAGCACAAACGGCCGGCCACTATCAATGTTTAAGTAGCCAGCCAAAATAGATAGCTCCTCGGTGTTGACATTGTTCGACTCTTTTCTGGCAAAAAGTGTGCCGCCAATGAGGCGGAGCCAATAACGGACCGATGGATGGTGAACAAATTTGCCCCGTTTTCGCCCCTCAAAATGGTCAGACAAAGCAACCCACATGGGTTCAATAAGCTTACGGGGGGCAGTGTAAGGTCCGTCACTATGGACACCAAGATGAGCGCCAAATTCAGCAAGAGTCCAAGCAAAATTAGTGTTAAACAGCCTAAAGCGGACGCAAACAATGGCCCGGTCATTATCATAGTCGCCACCATAAAAATGAAAAATGCTAAAGAATTCAAGGGTAGGTGATTGAAAAGTTAATTCTCACATAGTCACAAGGCTAGACATACCAGTACCGTTAAGGAGTTCGACT
This sequence comes from Silene noctiflora, assembly GCA_009801015.1. Taxonomy (NCBI): domain Eukaryota; kingdom Viridiplantae; phylum Streptophyta; class Magnoliopsida; order Caryophyllales; family Caryophyllaceae; genus Silene; species Silene noctiflora. The sequence goes on along the minus strand of VHZZ01001069.1, from coordinate 125,312 downwards.
ACCGACTC
>VHZZ01001067.1:130354-141561 GCA_009801015.1 Silene noctiflora | reverse complement strand
TGTTTGATTTGCTAATTGAATTGGAAGTTTGGCAGACTTTGTTTTCAAAGTGAGTTGATGAATTGATTTACGACTTCAAATTGTGTAATCTGATAATCTAAATCAAATCCATCTTGAACTATCAACTTTCAAACCCTAAATGTAAAAAAAAAACTCAATAGAAAAAGAACATTTGCTATAATCAATCAAAGGACATATATTAATGAAATTGTTAATCAAACAGAAAATTACTTATGATATGTATTAAGATCCTAATTATTAAATTGTTTAGGGTTTGAAAGAGAGAAGAAAATTTTTATTTTTCATTTTTAAGAGGAAAGTTAGGATTGGAAAAAATTGACAAAGTGTGTAGATTATAGTAAATGAGTGTGTTGGATTTAACAATTACGTAAAATGTTTTTCCCTCATTTATCACCAACCAACTTCATCACTATCCTCAAACGCCGAAAGATGGGATAGGCGTAGGGTAGAGAGCCAAGGAAAAATGAGTAATTGATTTTTAATCAAGGAGATGGGATAAGGGTAATGTCGTAAAAAGATTATGTAAAAGAGAAATCCGTATGTGAAAAAGCATAATCCTTGTTTATATTTAAAAAAGAGGAAAAGTAAGTTAAAGGTAGTGATCGGTAAGTGGGAGAAGGTCTTCTGACAACCATCTTAACCGACTTGCATTGCCCACTTTGACGTCCAGTGGTAATTCTACACACATACAACAATTTTACTGCTAAATCATACTCTTTTAACTTGTAACCAAATGGAGTTTTGTGATTGGCTAGAAAAATTATTATTGTTCCGAAATTTTAAGCGGTTAAGGTAGTCATTAATAAACATAGAAAAAAAAGAATAGGTCTTGTAATATGGTTGTTTTAACAAGATTTCACGCTGGGGAGAAGGTCTTGTAAGGAATATAAATGCAGGGTGATTTAGTTCTATTAGGATTTAGCCTGAATGATTTATACTACTTGCAATGAATATAAAATTAAACTAACACAAAGATTTATACGTGGAAAAACCCTTTGAAATGGGAAAAAACCACGGGCACCAAGCCACGAGAGGATTTTACTATGAATTATCTTTTGCACTTGAGTAAGAGAATACAATTGTGAGAAAAGTGATAGAGTAGTGAGTGTCATGTGTTGTTGGTCTCTTCCCTTCTATTTATAGCCTTCATTTATCTCCAACGGGTATCTCCTTGAGAATTGGTAACCGTTGCTAGATAATAGGCAACGTGCCCATTATTTTTGTTGACTTGTTCCACATCCAGTCGCTGCTTCTGTATCTTTCAAGGTTTGTTGGTTGTGTTCCCTTGATAGTAGGCGTCATGGACTTAGTCTCCCATGAAAGTAGGAACCACTTCCATGCTTGCTATTTCATTACGTGCATAATATTTATAGTATTCAATGCTTATTCCTGCTGAACCGCTCTCTTTGCCTGGACGTTGTGATAGGTCTATCCTCGTATCCCTCTCCTGGATGATGCCTGCTTTCTATATTGTATGCTGGCAGTAATGCCTTTGTCAGGCATTATTAAGCCGACTGCTCCTTGCTCACGACAGGATTTAGGCCATTCTGGAATCCTGACAGGGAAATTAGGATTTGAATGCTACCTGCCATGAGTTATGTAAGTGTGACACCCCGCGATATTGCACAAAAGAAACAACGATTCGCAGCGGAAAATGCGGGATTTTTAAAACTTTTTAAAGTCCAGAAGCAAAGTATCACTAACATAAACAAGCAGAAATAAAGTGAACATAAGTGTTAGGTTTTACAAACTGAAATAAACAAGTGTTTGGGGAAAAGATATCCCACGAATAACAATAGTCAAATAGGTGAGTCTAAGCTACGAAATGATAAAGTCTAGGGTACAAGCTCGCTAGCTCACAAGTCTCCCCCATGCAACACCAACGTGCACCTGTCATCCATGTAAACATGAATTCCACAGTCAGTAGGAAGTAATTCAAGGTTCTCTCAGCCACAATACATCGAGATAAACGTAATTAAACATGTTAACATATGAGGCATACATAACAATTGTGATTAATGAAAACATTAGACATTAAACATTAATTAGTAGCGAGGATGATATACAAATAAATGAAGGATAAGAGAAACATTAATAAACCAATATACATTTGAACACAACCACCAAACATGATTATGTAATCCTAAGTGGAGAATGTCTACTACACAACGCCATACAAGACTCCAAACCACACTTAGACAATAACACAACCCTCGGTAAGACCACTAGCTAAGTACGTCTTAACCTAAGACCTGGATCCAGACTCTCGAAAAGTAAACCCCTTTCCGATTTGACATGCGGTATAATGGTCCGCACCCAAGACTCGACAATAAACAATCGAGCACCCAATCGCTAAACCCACGAAAGCGGTGGAAGGTCTAAGGTAGAAGTCAAGCATAGAGGTAGATATAAGACAAACCTTCACGGATACTACTCAAACCAAAACCCACATAAGAGGACTCGTATATGAACCTTATATGACAGCTCATGTGAATAAAGCGTAAACAATTCATATATATATCATTCATAAAACATATGAGTGAATAAGAAATGAAATGGGGAAATAGGGTCTCCCAGCCGGTCCAGTAAACCGGCTGCCGACCAACTGGCCCAGCAAACATCGTCTCAAACCGATTTTTCATAATCATATCATAATACTCCCAGCCGGTCTGTGGACCGGCAGCCGGCCCACCGGCTGGGAGAACAGCCAAATAAAATTTTCAACCAAAACTTACAGGGACTCCCAGCCGGCCAAGGCTGACCGGCAGCCGGCCAACCGGCTGGGACAACATTCACAAGCCAAAATAAACCAAGTTCTGGAGTGCTCCCAGCCGGCCAGTGGACCGGCAGCCGGCCCACCGGCTGGGACACTCCCAACACGACAATTTGACAAAATGAAACAGGAGGTTCCCAGCCGGTCCACCGGCTGGAGACCCCTGTGCACGATTTTAGCATGTTTTTCATGCAATATATTTCCAAACTCAAATTCTAGCATGTTCATGAGACGGAAACACGTAAGGAACGTAAATTCAGCATGTAAGGCAAAACAACAATCCTTATACTCCAATTTCTCAAGAAATCCATCACCCATTCATGCATTTATATCCAACAAATTATGAGCATGTAAAAGATGACACTTTTACTCAACAATAAGCACAAAACAAACGTATATTGCGTAATTCTCATGGAATAAAAATCATAGTTCATAAACCAAGTAGGAAATGTAACCAAGTCATGAAATTTAACAACTTTAACATTCAAACATCCAAAGTAACACTAATAAACACAAAATCCGGAAGTAGTGTCGAGTAACCTATCACCGTTACCTTATGCTTCCTTAATCTTCAAGAGAGTCTTCAATGATGTAGCTATCTTCCTCCGGGTCCTCCAAGTTTTCACCTAAACACAAAAACAAGATGAATTAAGTGAAGAGTTCACCCCTTATGGCACAAGAGGGGTTTCGAAAATGGACAAAGGGGAAGAAAGATGGTTCCTTTCTTACTTACAAAGAAGGAGAATGAAAAGAGAATAAGAATGGCGCGAAGAACTCTTGAATTGGCTAAGACATGAAGGAGTTATGAGGATTTTAAGCTTGGAGAATTTTGGGGTGTAACAATGGTGTTTGTATGCTGAGAAAAATGAAAGGAGGAAGAAGGGTTTGGAGAGGTTTTATGTGGAAAATGTTTGATATAAGGGCTCAATTCATGTCTAGGCCCAAAACCACCCAAAATGAGTCGGTTTTGATTTAAAATACGTATTAAGGCTACTATACACTCAAGACGAAACATAATATTACATTTATATATTTTAGATACTAAAAATATATTTTTACCCCAAAAATAGGTTTTAAAGGTAAATTAATTTAATTAAATAGCTAAATCACTTTTAAAACCATTTATAAAATTCTCGAGTGTTACAGTAAGCTTCAAGAAAATGAAGAGATTGATTCTCCTGCTTCTCCAGACAAAGCCAAGGGTGATGCTGACAGTGATGAGGGCAATTAGGATGAAGAGATGTTTGATGAAGGGATTGGCTCTGCCACTGCCTCCAAGGCAGGGTAAAAATAGTTTTATTTGATTATCACTTTGGCCTATCCAGGGGGGAATGTTCCCTGGAAAAACAATTTAGAATTGCTATGTTTGATGCTATTTTGGCCCATCCAGGGGGATGTTCCTAGAAAAACAATTTGACTTTATTTATTTATTTATATATAGCTAAATCATTGCTGCCCTGGGCAGACTTTATCAATACGTAATTTGGCTTTTTGAGGTATGACTTTGGCTTGAGAATATATCGAGTCAATGTTGGGATCATTTGTCTGTCTAGAGGGCCTATGGCCCTCAGCATGTCAAGAGGGCTTAGCTCATGCCTGTCTGGAGGGCTTTTAACAAATAGTCCGGATCTTTCACCATCTTACTTGTTTTATTTTGTATTGAGCTTAATTTTTTGATAGTTTAGATGCGACAAAACAGTGAGATCTGGTGATCTTTGTTATGTCGATTTGTGTGAATCACTATCAGGAATGTTGTTTAGGCTTAGTGGAGTGGACCTCAATCCTGAAGATTTGTTTAAGCAGGTAATAATGTAGAGCAATTACAGAAAGCGTAAAACAAGTGTTCAAGATTCAGAATATTGTTTGTTTGGTGAGAAAATAAAGAGACGGTTTCAAGAAAAACAATTAGCAAGAGATAACATAGAATCAAGCAAAATAATTTTTTATTTATGTAATGGAAATTACAAACACATAGAAGCATGTCAGGCAAATAGCAAGAACCAAATTGTACTGAACTGATAGTTATACCTGGGTTTGGGCAGGAAAAAAGAGCATAACAATGGTTGACTCTATACATGAAATAGTTTTAGGTGAGTGATGTTCCATAAACGTGGTATCATGTCACCTTCTAAGGTTTATAGCCTGTAAGCACCTTGACCAACTATGGAGTCAATTAGATAGCGTCTTTCTCATACAGCCATATAGGGGCCACTTTACCTGTATTTTTCCTTTGTATTTGGAAAAACTTTTCATAGGACTAGGTCCCATTCCCTGAAGACTCTGATGTTCACATTTTTGTTGTAGCTTCTGGCTACAGTCTGTTGGTAGGATGCAATCCTGATCTTGGCTGCATCTCTTAATTCCTCTGCCAAGATCAAGTTATCTTGCATTAGAGGCTCAATGTTTTCAATAGTGTTCAGGCTACATCCGGATGTCGGCACATGGATTTCTGCAGGGATAACTGCTTCGACCAGAGAGTACGGTGTCTATCCAGTTGAAGTCTTGGACATAGTTCTGTCCGCCCAGAGGACTAATAGGAGCTCTTCAGTCCATCTGCCTTTCTTTCTCTTTAACTTCTTCTTTAGGCACTTAATCACCACTTTATTACTGGACTCTGCTTGCCCATTTGCTTTAGGGTAGCCTGGTGTGGATGTCACCAGGTTTATGTTCCATTCTGCACAGAAAGCCATTGTCTTCTTCCCCACAAATTGTGTGCCATTATCACACACTATCTCTGACGGGATTTCATACCGACATATTATATTCTTTTTGATAAATGATATGACTTCCTTTTCTTTGACTTACCTGAACGAGTTTGCTTCTTTTTGATAAATGATATGACTTCCTTTTCTTTGACTTGTAAACATGTGTACTTTTTATCCAGGTGCTTGAGGTAGTTTGCCTACAATGTTTATCCCCCATTTCATGAACGACCAGAGAGCTGAAATTGAATGTAGCAATTTAGATGGCTGATGGATGAATGGGGAATGTAGTTGACATGCTTCACATTTTGAACTGTATGCCAGGCAATCGGACCTCATTGTTGGCCAGAAATAACCTGTTCTGAGGACCTTTCTTGTCAGGCTTGTGCCTCCTTTGTGGTTGCCACGGTATCCATCATGTATGTCCTGAATGACTTGTTTTGCCTCATGTGGTTCTAGGCATCGTAAGTATGGCCCAGCCTGAGACTTTTTAAACAAAGTGTTATTGATGATGGTATAAGTAAAAGCTTTAATCTTAAAGGCTCTTACCTCATGCTTGCCCTGAGGTAGTATGTCTAGCAGGACCAATCATAGTATGGTTTGGTCCAAGAATTTGTGTCAACAGTGATAGGACAAATCTGGTAAGTCTTATTTATGTCAGGTTCAAGTAGGTGAACAATGGGTATGTTATCAAAAAGACTAGGGCTGAAATTTGATCCTAAGCTGGCCAAGGCATTGGCCTGAGTATTCAAGTCCCTTGGGATCTGATCAATATCAAACGAAATGAACTTTGTGCAAAAAAATTTCACAATTTCCAAATATAGTATCATTTTTGAATCCTTTGCAGCATAAATTCCTTTGACTTAATTTGTAATTAACAGTGAATCTGTTTTTACGTTTAAATTCTGCACACCAAGATCAATGCTTACTTTGAGTCCAGCTATCAGGGCTTCATATTCAACTTCGTTGTTTGTAGCTTTGAATTCACAACTAACAGTCTGGGCTATTATATCACTTTGTGGCGATTTAAGTACTTGTTAAGCCTGGATTTTCCACTGACGTTTCAGGGTAACTCCTACCCTGGTCTGACTGTCAGGGTACAAAAGCGTCAGGACAGAACATGAATGGCGCCAGGCAAGGAGAGGACGTTGATCAAATATAAGGACAATATTTAATCCGTTTAAAGATAATAATATCCGATCAAATATCACATATATTCGAGCATTAAAAACAAAATTTAAGGAAAAGATTCTATAATAAAGATCAAGAATTTATATGGATAATTAATCACAATAATGGAGCAATTAAGTGGCGTCATTAAAAGGAAGTATTGTGCATTAATGATGAAGATTATGTAGCCGTTAAGCCTGTCTATATAAGAGCAGCAAGAAACCATTTGAAGAGGGAGACAACTCGAGCGATTGCATATTATTATACTATACACCACACTAAGGCATATATACATCATTTGTGCTAATTACACCAAATTATAGTGAAATCCTCTCATGGCTTGTTGCCCGTGGTTTTTTTCCCATTTAAGGGTTTTCCAAGTACAAATTTGTTCGTCTTGTTATTTACGAATTTATTTAGTATCTTGCATTTACTTAACTTGCCCTGCATACAAAACAGATTATCCGAGCTAGTTGACCCTGTCAGTCTCAACACAAACCTGATTTAGCAATGTGCGAAATCCACCCAAAACAATTGGCGCCCACCGTGGGGCATTTAGCTCATTAAAATCTTTTTTCCCCTGTCTGCAAAAGTGATCAAAAACCAAAAAAAATGGCACAACCCACCATTGAAGAGCAATTGAACGCTGCCTTGCAACAAGTCGCAGAGTTGGAAAGCTTGAAAGATAAAATGACTCAAACTGAAGCAGAAATCCAACAGTTGAAAGAATCTGAATCAGCTCTGAAACAAAAACTGGAAAAAGCTCAGGGAAATTCCAAGATCCAACTAGGAACCCCATTTTCTTCAATTGTCAAGCATTTCGACTTCTCAAAATTTGGGAGTCCAAGTGGCACGAAGAACGTTGCCCAAATTGAAGATGATGATGTCCCTAAATCGAACGAAGATACTAAGCCTGATGAATCAACAGTAGCCATCATGATGGCAGTAGTCCAGGAAATCAAGAAACTTAATGAAAAATTCGAAAAGATACCTGGAGTGCCTGCTAGCCTGGAGGAAGCCTCCCGGGATATTTATGTTGATTCACCCTTCGTAGATGAGATAGCCAAGGTGGATCTCCCAATGAAATTTGTGATTTCATCCTTGAAAGTATATGATGGAACCTCGGACCCTCAAAATCACGTGGCTCTATACAAGCAAAAAATGCTAGTTGCGTCTATTCCCAGTGAGTATAAGAAGGTCTGCCTGTGTAAGGGATTTGGAACAACCCTGACTAGACCAGCGCTGCAATGATATATCAATCTACCACTTGGGAGCGTGAAGTCCTTTGCTGACCTTGTGACACCCCATGATATGACACAAACATATCTAATAAAATGCAGCGAAAAAATGTGGAATTTTTAAAACCTTTTTAAAGTTTAATCGCGAAGTACCACTAAGCATAAATAAACGAGTATAAAGGGAAATTTAGGTTATACAAACCAAAGTAAGAAATTTATCGGAAAAAAATATCCCACGAATAACATAGTTTAACGGGTGAGTCTAAGCTATGAATATAAAAGTCGAGTGTCGATGCTCGCTAGCTCACACTAGTCTCAACCCCATAGATCACCAACCTGTACCTGTCATTCATGAAAACATGAACGCCACAGTCAATGGGGAGTAACTCAAGGTTGTCCCAACCACATTACATCAAAACGGAGGTAAATAGAAACTCAAATAGGCAAAGTACATCAATTATGACATAAACACTTGAATAGTAAAGCATATAAGATCACATGTGGTAGACAGGATAGAAATGCAAAACATAGGTGAAATAGCAATAACATGCTCAATGCTCAAGTATGAATTCTAATGGAAAATGGCATATGCACTCAATCAAGACATATAACAAGCACTCACTACTTTAGACACAAATTCCCTCGATAGAACGACTAGCTAGGTACGTCCTAGTCTACATCTGGCCAGAATCTCGACATGCCGCGGCACAGCCCGTACCCAAGATTCGATCACTAGACACGATGGTCGAGTACCCCAATCGCCAGCACATCACGAAAGTGGCGGATGTGGCATGAGATAAAGCACACTTTCCAGTACAGCACAAGTGGCTAAACCCGTACTTGCCAGCACAGCACAAGTAGGGCATAAGGCGAGTTATGCAAGAATATAAGGCATCATGTCAATTTCATGCATTAGAAACACGAGAGAAAAAATCCTAAATCAAACATAAGTTACTTAAATGAGATGTATACAAATAATAACAATATGAGTCAAACAATACGAAACATGAGATGAAACGTAAACAAATCATGAACTCATTACTCAACAATCGTATAAGAGAAGTATGAAAACAAAAGGGAAAACAGGAGCTTCCCAGCCGGCAGTGGCACCGGCCGCCGGCCAACCGGCCGTGAACTAGGCCACAACCAACCAAACACAAATGAGGGTCAGAGGTCTCCCAGCCGGTATAGGTACCGACTGCTGGCCGACCGGCCGTGCACCTTAGCCCAAAACACAAATTGTAAATTCACATCAAAAACTTCTCAGCCGGCCAGGCCATCGGCGGTCGGTCCTCCAGCTGGGGTCAACACCTACAACACCAAAATTATAACAACTTACAGGAACTTCCCAGCCGGTAGGGGTACCGGCGGCCGGTCCACCGGCTGGGACACGCTGTACATGAATCTCAGCATAAAATACCACAACATGAATTCGACATGGATTTTACACATGTTTTTGAGACGGAAAATAAGTATAAAGCGTAAAAACAGCATATCATGCATTCCAACATACAATATACTCAAATTCTACAACCAATGCATCACAATTCCATGAATTTTGATATAATAAATGTCAAGCATGATAAAGAAGATATATTTATCGAAACTAAGCATGAAACCAACTAATAGTCCATCATTCGCATAAGATGAACATACTAATTCATAAATAAAACAAGGAACATATCAAAGCATGTAAATTTATTAACTTTAACTTATAAACACCAAGTTTAACACAAGTAAACACATAATCCAAGTGTAATGTCGAGTAACCTATCACTGTTACCTTATAGCTCTTCAATCCTCAAGTGAGTCATCAACAATGTAGCTATCCTCCTCCGGGTCTTCTAAATTCCCACCTAAACATAAAATTTGAAGGATTAGTTGAAGAATTCTCCCATTTAGGGAATGCTAGGGTTTCAAAAATGAGGAAGTAGGGAGAAAAATGTTGTCTTTCTTACTTAGAAAGATGAGGAACGAAAAAAGGATGAGAATGGCGCGAAAATCACTTGAATTGGTTAAGAAATGAGTGAGTTATGGTAATTTTGGTGTCAAAGAGGGAGATGAACAACAATGGTGGTGTTTGTAATAAGAGTATGCTGAAAAGTTTGGGGAAAATGAAGGGGTTATGAAGGTTTTAGGGTGGAAATGGTAGGATATGGGTCCATTTATAAGTTTAGGCCCAAAACAACTCAAATTGAGTCGGAAATGAATAAAAATACGTCTCAAGGCTACTATACACTTAAGACGAACAATGTTATCCTATTTATAAATATTATACTTAAAAATATATTTTTACCAAAAATTTAAGTTTTAAACTGAATTAGTCTTAATTAAATTATTAAATTACTTTTAAGGCTATAAATAAAATTTACGGGTGTTACAGACCTGATCAACAACTTCAATCAACAGTTTCCAAGTAGCAGGGAATTGGAGAAACAGTTCAGTGATCTCTACAGGATTACTCAGAAGTCAGGCGAGACCCTCAGGGTATTCCTTGTCCGGTTCAACAAAGAGAAGGTGTATATTCCCAGGTGTGACGTTGGAACGACAATGAAGGCATTCAAGCAGGGACTACTACCTATTGAACTCACTAAGTATCCCTGTCATACCTTCGAAGATGTTCAGGCCAAGACCCTTGCCTATATCAGGTTGGTAGAAGACAAAAGCTACAAAGTAGGAGCGCCCAGTGGTTCCAAAGAATATGAGAAGTCAAACAGGAAGAGCAGTAATGGGGGAACCAGCTACAGACCAATCCCATATCCAGACCTGACCGTTCAGAAGTCAATCTCACATATGAAACAGCAAGGTAAGGCTAAAGTTCACCCACCTATTTCTGAACATAACTTCAGTGTTGATATTGCGGGCTTGATCCAACGACTTGACAACATGGGATCAGCAGTCAGATGGCCCAGAAAGTCGGAGAGTCCCAATCCAAGGAAGGACCATACCAAATGGTGTGAGTTTCACATGGATATAGGGTAAACAATAGAGGACTGCTTTACCTTCAGGAAAGAAGTAGCCTACCTGTTGAAGGTTGAATATCTGAAAGACCTGGTTGAATATCTGAAAGACCTGATCAAGACCAGGGGTCGAATCGAAAGCCAAAATAAGGATAGCCAGGAGCAAATTGTTGGAGTATGTGTCCTCGACAATATTGSGATCACATATTTAAATCTCATAATAAGAATACGTAAGGGATAATTCATTTATTTGGTCAACTGGTCCACATTAATCGGTAATGATTGGCTGACTAGAGTTTGACATTACTGTCGTATGACGGTGGTGATCAGTTGATCCCCTTAA
>VHZZ01001067.1:14133-26434 GCA_009801015.1 Silene noctiflora | reverse complement strand
AAGTCAAGAGAACAACTTACAATATCCCAACGGTTACAGAGTAAGTTATTCGACTAAATAGCACCAGAAAATGAGCTACCAAATCTAGTACTATCAAGCCAAACTTAGAAATTACATAAACATTATTTAACCCTACAAAATCAGAACAAACTAGAACAATAAAGTCTTGATGGAGGCGAGCAGAGGATTGGTGATAAGCAAAAGAACCAACATCATCAGCATGAAAGATCTCAAAATACTGTCGGGATATACGAGTCACAAAGAGACAATAACCAGGTGAACTTACACTCTTGCGAAAAGAACATAGAAAGACAAAGTGACAAGCAAGAGGACGAAGTCTGCCATCGACGGAGAAAAATCTCCAACACCTTAGAGATTGACCGCTTTGGTCATAGAACCACCAGCTCGAGAAAACCAGCATGCGGATAATAAGGAACAAAAAGAGCCCCTTAACCAATATACCCGAATATTGATCCAATAGAATCACTTGAAACCAATATCAACTATAACGAATACGAACCCAAGGGCACGCCATTATTACCTCATCAAAACCATTTATTTGACAAAACATATACCAAATGAGACGATAACCAACACGAGAAATACAACAGAGACTCCTATAAGAGGAGATTATTAGGAAAAACAAACTAGTTATTAAAAGAAATATAGACGACATAGAAATAAGGAAAGAGATCACCACCTCCAATCCAACCATCCACACCGAGAAACCCGACATACAAACATGCTCATAAACTCTCATATCCCAAAAACACAATAAACCCAATAAAATGACAACAAAGGAAGGAACTGAAGAAATCCGATCAAAACATCAAAATCCAACAAAAGACCAAAAAACAGTAAAGATACAAACAAGAGCCACCAAAAGGACACCCCCGAACGATCCGCGACGGACCAAAAACCACCAGAAACACACATGCATGCACCCAAAACGGGAAAACAGACCAACACCAAAAACCACAAGGAACAATAAGACAACAATCCAATAAACGGGGGGAAGGGGCGAGGGAGAGGGGAACGCTGTATCGGACCGTCTGACCCATAAACATAAAACACAACAAAGGACCTTACCAAGGTCCGACCGTGAAGCCTAGGGAGATGGGGGAAGGGGACGAGGGGTAGGGGAAACACCTCCCTAGTTGCATGCACGGAGCAAGGAGAAATCCTGGAACGCGATCCCTCCTCCCGTTGTTGCATGCATGGAGTGCGATGATCCGGGAAGACGAGGACAAAGGGAGTGAAAGGAAGGCAAGCTCACACTTTAAACAAATCTTAAAACAAGAAAATTGATTATTGGATCAAGATGTGAGACGGAAATCACCAGATTAAAACAAGAGGAAACACAAAACAGGGTAAAATGAGATTTGAGAGAATGGTCACCGGAGATTAGCCATAAGACAGCCTAATCTCCGACGACCGAGCAGGGGTACGCAGGGGTTGGTGGGAGGAAGGGGGAGGATGGTGGTAACAAAATGTATTAATTTGGGAGTTTTTTAGAGAGAAGTGGGAGAAAACTATTTAGAGAGAGAAGTAGATTTTTTTTAATCACATGGAACTCATATGCCTTATTCTCTTGAAAAGAGGGATAACATTGCAAGTTATTCCCCTTCCGTTGTAAAAAAAAAAAAAAAAAAAAAAGAAAAGAAAAGAAAAAAAACCATTCTTTGAATTGATCCTTGTCATGAAGGATCTCAAAACAAGTGCAGATTTGACGCCAGAGGCATTCCAACCACAACTAGAGCAAAGGAAAGCTATAAACTAGTGACACAGGATAAGCTGTTCATATATATGAACAATAAAGCAGCAAGCTTGAAGGACTCCAGGGCTTTGATGGTACGAATACTAGTTACGATTGCAGTAGAAGGCACTTTGCAAGTATCGGCATCCATGAGTAGATTTGGCCAGTACATGCTTTTTTTCTGAGGAAAAAATCTCCATACAGGTCAAATCATTTCAGTCGTATCACGAGATATAGTCAACAAAAGTTTGAGCAAGGCCTTCTGACCAAACTCGTCTACTGTAGATCCACGGATAAGCATGAGCTAAACGGTGGACTTCCCTATTAAGAGCTCTTCTAACAAAAGAAAACTCAATGGCTTTAAACCAAACACAAAGCGATAAATGTACTCATAAACAAGATGAATATCAGCATTCCCCTTCCTCTTAACTTGTAGATCCTTGATGACACCCAAGGAGTCGCTTTCAACAATGATCTTCATGTGACTCGCTCTCGTAGCGATTTGGCGAGTACATTCTAAGTAATGCAACTTCAGCATAAACAGGGGCGACATAACTATCAGCTTTAGCAGAACGTCTCACAACAACCATTTTTTCCTCCGCTCTTGGTGGTTTACTAGTGACCTTCATTATGTGACATTTGATACCAGGATAAAAAATGACAATAGCAACCTCTCCCACCTCTTCTTTAAAGCATTTGTACCCACCCTCAGATTCTCCTTTGATAAGTGAAAGGTTGGTACATTTAAGAACATAGTTCAGAGATGACCCAACCATTATAAATCATAATAGTAATCTACTATGGTTAGGAATTCCATTACGTGCATTTCAAGCTTTGGAGCACTGCCTCCCGGCCGGCCTAAATTGAGGATGAAAGCATAGATTGTAGCCATGGTTCTAGAGCTTAACATGTCTGAAAGCGTGGCAACCATGCATTGTAACTACCCGACTCATCTAGCACACATATTATCAAAAACCCGCACAAAATCCAAAATTTGGATTGCTACAAAACCAAGAGTTATGTAGATGGCCATCCTACAAATAGGATTGCCAATACAAACCACCTGGATCAAAAACACAAGTAAAGAACACGATACCTTTCCTCATTGTAGTTGGACCATACGGCCGAGTTTCAACAATGACCAAATGTAATCCCTCCTAATACCTTCCTCACCCCCGAAAACACCCTTGTCTCCAAAGGTGTAGGTGAAAAACAAAGTTGACCTACCTATTGGAGTACTAGGATTACAGGATCATAGGGAATGGAAATTCAAGTAGTACAAAGGTCAACATTACGCTGGAATATTGCGGCTACAACACCATTCACCAATGTCACACTAATAGAGCTGGCAAAAGCTGAACCGACCCGACCCGTCTGAAACCCGACCCGATATAAGTATACAACCCGAAAATTGGGTGAACCGAAACCGACCCGACCCGACCCAATAACCGATAGCAGTCTTATTTTTTCCAATCCGAACCCAACCTGAACCGACCCGACCCGACCCTTGAACCGATATTTTCTCGACTCGATAGATGACCCGATAATGAACTAGCTTAATAATGATTTAAATAATGACATTGATTTTAATTATTTTCACTTGAAACTATAATTAATACACCTACCCATTATTTAAACATAAAATTACCATCTAAAACTAAATATATAGGATAAAATATATGCCGATAACCTGACCCGACACCGACCCGCTAATGACTCGACCCGACTTGTCACCCGTTGATGACCCGACCCGGAGATGACCCGACATGAACCGAACTCGTCACTGACCCGACCCGCTTTGACCCGACCCATTACCGACCCGAGTGACCCGATTACCACCTCTAACCACAAGTATCAAAAAACATGTACCAGCATGTTTTGGTAGATTAAATTATATGGCAAAGTATCAAGCATGGCAAAGTATCGAGCAACATGCTGCCACAAGTATCGAACATCATGTACAGCATGTCTAACGTCACTATTCTAGTAATGGTTCCACTTAACCAAATATACCAAAAGGCAATATTCGCCATATCAACATGCCTTCTTTGCCAATTGCCATACCAATTAATTTTTTGCATGTTGATCAATGTTGTAATAAGATAGCTTAGTCTATAGCGCAACCTGATAAATTCCACATCACTATTCACGATCACATCAAATTCATGACGAAATTGCTTATGACTTGCTAGTTACTAATGATGAATGTAGGTGCTTAAAGGCACTATTATTTTTTTAAAAATAAAATAAAAATAAAAACATGCATGCTTCGCGAATAAGGCATCACCAAATGCATGAATTAGAATAGAAAGGCAGAGCATGCGCAACATAAAAGAGTGACGATAGACACAAAATGATGGCATTCAAAGCAAGGATAAAAAAGTTTTAAACTGAATTTGGAAATAGAAGAAAAACATATGTACAATTGTAGCTCGAAAAGGGTAAAATAAAACAGTTATCAAACTTACGATTAACATTTAGCACTAAATTCACTAATCATTTCCATGAGTGAAGATCGTCTCCACTCTGTCAAGCGATGCATGTAAACGTCCTGACTTCATGTTGAATAGAGGTTCACCCGTGCCAAGAGCCCTACCAAAGCAAAACAATCCGAAAACTGTCAATTAACTCATGAAAACTCAGGCACCCACCATAACTATTAACAAAAGTGAATCCCAACACAAGTTACTGGTAAGCCGAAGAAGATAAGCCACCGTGGATATGTCTTACATGTGAAAGTGAAACCTTCTCATTTAAGTTTTTTGCTCACAAATAAGAGTAGAGTATAAGGGTATGAAAACACACCCGGTGATCTCAGGAAGAACATAGTCAGCCTTCCAACCAAACCGGAAATCCACACCATCACATAATCCCACTGACGTTTTATTCTGGATAGAAGAGAAACCATCTCCCCCAAAACATGAATTGAGCTTCCATTTCCATCCAATTGCATTTAGTGCAAAGTTATGTCCAATACCAACCTGCATATTTGATTAAATATATACAGATAATTTGAAGTGAAATGCATAGACATATGACATATAAGGCTTAAAACATACGGAGTACTATGTATATGCTTCAGCCACTATATTCTTCTCTAGTGTTTTCAATTTTCATGCAATTGTTTTTTGTATCTAATAGGAGAAGTATCAAATCGATAAGTCGGGTAAGGATTTTGTACCCATATTTTTGAGAATCACGTTGAACACGGGTATGGCCCCAAAATTGAAGAGTCGAAGTAGCAGTAATTAGAAGAGGCCAAGAGGGTAACGACCTTACTTGAACATGATTGATTCTATAGCATCGTAACTCTGCATTCGAGTTCTAAAGAGATTAGAAGAGAGAAAAAGCAGCACAAAGAGTTACCTGTAAATTAAGGAACTTAGTAACAGGAATCTTCTTGGAGACGACGCGCACCTCTTGACGAATAGGTTCATATATGAATTTCCATCTTCGCTCATGTGATAAGGGCTTCAGTACTAGCTTTGTCTGGAAATCATTGATTGGTGCATTATAAAACTGCAGCACAACGTCAGTGCATCAAACACATGGTCCTTGAAGTGACCTAATATTCCATTAACTTGAACAACGATATTTTTTTATCCATCGCAGTTTCTTTTCCATTCATTAAGGACCTTGAAAGATAGCATAAGCTCTAGTCTCTAACATTTACCAACTCCTTTTTTCCCCTCTTGATACACATGCCGCCATGCCGGACATGGTACATATCCAATAACGGAACTTGTCATGTCTCAAATTGTGAGACTTGACACTCTGTTCTAAAATGTGGATATAGTTATTGCCATATTTGGACACATCTTCAAACCAAAGTTTTTAACTCAGACTGGAATGCTTCATATAACATTTTCCTCTACTTTGCCTCCTCTTTTCCACTAGCAAGAGTGTCCATTGGTAAGTGCGAACATAGGTTTCTTACCCATATTATTGAGGGTCGTGACAAATACAAGTATGGCGCAGGAGTAGAGGATCAAAGTCAACATTGATTATAAGTTAACAGCCCCATCAAACATCTTACAAGACCACAAGCAACAATTATCACCACAAATATCACAATTTAGCAGATTCCATCATACTAAGTTAATTTCAAACAAAAGCAGCAATTTATACCACATAGATCATAGTTTAACCTTCTTAGGTAGTGAAAACCTAACAAGGGTGGATAATAACTATACATTACTAATATGAGAATGATCGATATGAGAATATAAATGGGTTAGTTATTTTTGAGTTGTTGGATTGATGAGAAATTGAGAATATAGGTGGGGTTTACAGCTTAATGATACGTGATTATGTTGTCTTGTTTCCTCCCTCTTTTACCTTACATTCTGACCCGATTTCAGTCGGTTTTAGCCCTTTTTTCATGCATTTTACACCCGAGTCTCGCATGCTATGAGTATATGTCTCATTTTGTAGGATTTGATGCGAAATTGAAGAAATGGGAGAAAAAAGGAGCAAGTTGGAAGAAAGCAAGGAAAAGAGAAGAAGATAGAGCTTAAATGGGTTCCCAGCGCGCGCCGACTGGGGATATCTGCATATTGAAGATTTGTACAAAAGTTGATGAAGACGTGCTCCCAACCGACCGGCCGGGAGGGACACAAATTCTATACTTAGTCAAAATTTCGAGTTCAACTTTGGGAAGCTTCTGGAGTGTTCACAGCTGGTGGGGGCACCGGCAGCCTGCCAGGTAACACTTTGAAGGCAAGTTTGGAGCAGAAGACTCCCGGCCGGTCACCAGACCAGCAGCCGGCCGGGAGCACAAGCCTGCATATCCAATCACTTCTCTAGTTTTGGCCCATTTTGGAGGAAACTATATATACCCCCTCCTTAATTCATATGTACACACAACCCTAGATCTGTAGTTTTAGCCTAATTTATGCAAGTTTACTTAATCACACTCCTAATCATTCCTTAATTAAGCTTTAATCATTTAGTAATTGAGCTTAGAATTTAGTTTGTTCTTAGTGGATACTCTTGTTATTGGGTTGTATTTGGAAATTTTGAGGAGATCTTTCCTAATTCAATCAAAGTTACAATCTTTGGTATCATTTCTCTCTTAAGTTTGTTCTGTTTGTCATTTGTTTACATTTCCTTGTTCACCTTTGTTTTATCTTTGTGTTTATCATGTCAATTGTTTACCTTTGTTCATCTTTCATATGTTTAGTTATGTTTGTCTTAAATATGTGTGAGTAGACTTGCTACTAGGATGAGGGGGATCCATTGTAGTGCTTAAGGGAGGGTCTTGGCATGGATTAAGGGTAATTCTTGAGTTGTTTACATTTGTCTTGTTGTTATGCACAAAAGGTGTTTGTGGAAATGCTTGAATGAGTAAGTTGAGTGTTTTCTCTAACAATTTGTCAACTTATTGGGTGAGTAACTTGACTAGTATCTAGGACATGCTTAACAACTAGTGGGTCGAGTCTAATTGAATGAGTAAGTCGATTAATGCTTGGCCTAGTTTAGGATTCACATCGAGAGATTGAGTCTTATCTTTGTTTCACTTGAGATAACCCTTATTCCATGTCTATTACCCTTTCCTAGCTATGATGGTGAACCCGGATATCCTAGTCCTTTAATTATCTTGGTTAATCGTATCTATTTGCTAGTTTGTGTTTGTTTGCCTTCATTTCCTTGCTTTTAGTCGTTGCTTATACCAAATCCCTCTATTTGTGTGAATTAAACTAGTGTGCAAATCGCTAAATCTAGAGCCATACTCCGTCCCTTGGGTTCGACCCTAGCTAGCTACGACGATCACTCGTCCGCTTGCGAGGTATAAATAAAAATCTTCTACAACACTTAACGAGCTGGTCTCTTATCATATTAACATAAGGCTATATTTTAAGAGCTTAATTGAAAAAAAAAAACAATGAACCAAACACATGAAAAGAAATCAGTCTACTTCCACTCCATATTGGTCGTCAGAAACTGATAATCCGAACCTACAACTAACCTTTAGGCTTATTTGTTAAACCAACTAGGCAATTTCTGATACAATTTCAATTCGAGTCCGAATACAACACAGAAATGCAAGCAATGGGAGTACAACAGTCAGCAGTACATCATCAACAACCATTTTGTCAACATGGACAGACCAACAGTAAAATGATCAACAACTATCATCCAGTACACAATGTTCGACATGAATTATCTATCCATCAGCTATTGTACAAATGCACATGCTTATTATCAACTTACCATACATCAATTGTCCAAACGAAAACACCTCGCAGTGGACTCCGGTAAGGAACAATAGATACGAGCATGCACATGTTTATTTAAACTGAACTAAATCTTCTTTACAGACATTTGTGTCCTTCCACATTTTCAGAAACAAAGAAACTTGTTATCAAGTATTAAAGCTGAAGAACAAAATACCAAATTAACAAATACACCACAAAGCCATCATTTACTCCCTGCCTCAATCATTTGTTTACCTTTTATTAAAATACCCCACACAATGAATAAAAAAGTGAACAAATGATGGGACAGAGCGAGTAGAAAACTAATTATGTGAAAAACAATACATGAAAAACAATTCAAATATGCCAATGTAATAGTTACAGCTTCCATGATACGGAGTAATATCTAATACTCCCTTCGCCTCAATTATTTGCTTAAAGGTGTTTTAATCAAGGTAAACAAATGAACGAGATAAATTAAAGCGAGTAGCAATTTATACCTTTAATTCAATTTAGAAAGAGAAGGGCAGTTGAAAAAGTACCTCTAAATTAACACCAAGTCTGAAGCCTGGAACTTGTTTGCGAAACTTAAAAAATAATTGAGAAGGTACCAAATCAATATTGTAAAGTTCATCCCATGAAGAGGGTTCTTCCTCATTTACACCCGAATTCGCATCCATTTTTGAATTCGAATAAACTCAAAAGTTTACACCTTTACAGCACCGCAGACATTTCACAGTTCAACAGCAGTACAAGTTCTGGGAATTTTACTCAGAAGAGGTGGCCGGGGTCTTTCTAGAGTTCTATCGGCTCAAATTTGGTTAAACTCGACTCGTGTTCGACCCCAAAATGTTTTTTTTTTTTGGATTTTCTAGGTTGTTAGTCTCGTGTTTTTTCAATTTTTACGTCGTATTCCTTTGGGTTTTAAAGACATTATTGTTAATCCTAAATTTTATAGATTGTCCATAAAATATTTAATAAAAGTTAACAAATTATCGCCAAAAAAAATCTAATAGAAAATGCATAAACTAAACATTTAAAATGGAGGGATTAGAGCTTTTTGGGTATTTTAAGAAGTTTTCATTAAGTTTAGAGGTACCAATAATGTTTTCAAAAGATGAGGGGTATCACGTAGAAAGCGAAAAAACGTGATGGTATTGTTTGGGCCCAATTTCGTACATATGCGCCGAGGTGTGAGTAATGGCCTAGGAAGGAGTGGAAGAGCAAAATAATGGATCATCCAACGAAGAGGGTATTAACCTGTGGGTCACGGGTAGCTGAGCAAAGAGCGATCGAACAAGAGCCCATTAGACGAGACAATGACATCCTTGGAGAGCAAGTAAACTAAATCCTATTAGAGTTTAGTCCTATATAAAGACAAGGAAAGGCGGAGGAGGCATTCATTCACATATACATATCTACAACCCTAAGACTAGCAATAAAGTGTCGTTCGTCTAATATTGTACTTGTGACCTAATTAACTATTGCTAGTGATCTCTTGGAAGGACTCCGTCTCCTTCCCGCGGTTGTTTCCCAGATTGGGTTTTCCGCGTCACCAAATCCGTCGTGTCAATTCTGTTTATTTACGTTCTTTATTACTTACGCAATAACCATACAATTCCATACACAATTACATAATTATACGATAAACGAATAAGACTACTTTAACCCTAAATCAATCCTCA
The DNA here is from genome assembly GCA_009801015.1 of Silene noctiflora. Taxonomy (NCBI): domain Eukaryota; kingdom Viridiplantae; phylum Streptophyta; class Magnoliopsida; order Caryophyllales; family Caryophyllaceae; genus Silene; species Silene noctiflora. The sequence continues at coordinate 16,796 of VHZZ01001067.1, read as the reverse complement.
ACTCGGTAAAATTTACCAAAACAGTTTGGCGCCCACCATAGGGGCGTAGTGGTCGTCATCGTTAAACGTTTTACGACAGCATCCAACATGTCACGGAATAAGCACGTTATTCCAGGAACCGCACCAAGAACTGAGGGAAGCCAGCTGCCGCTAATGTCACCAAACCCACCTTACGCACCTGCATCTGGGGTGTAAACCTCAGCGTCAGGACCCCCACCAAAAGTCAACCCGTCGCCCAAAGCCAGCCATCTGCCCCCCCCGAGGTGTCTAGCGCAGCAGGAGCGCAGCCTAGGGCAGAGAAGGAAGTAGGACCCGTCCAGGGGGAACACGAGATACGTTCAGCAAGTCATGTCAGGCACCAGGTTCCCCCACCACCTTATCCCACCCAAATTAAAATCAGTGCGCTGGATGCCCTGCAGAAATCAATCAACATCATGAGGGAAGAGAATAAAAGCGTTGAGGCTCAAGCAGCAAAGGAGAACAAAGCTATCTGGACGCAGATATATGTCATGCAGCAACAAAGATCTACTCCTACTTCGATGGGGAATAGGTGGCAAATTCAAATGGCGAGCCGTCCATTCGAGGCATCAAGCAGCAGAGAGCATGCACGCCAATTCCCCCCCAGACCTGGTCACCAGCTTGAACCTCACAGAAACACCTCCAGCGTGAGGCATAATCCCACAGGGAATAGGGTGCCTGACGCCCGACAACCAACAAATTAATGGCTATACAGAGTTTAGATCAGGTACCACGCCTCCTAATGATTCCATTATAACTAACCAGATGTCTGGCGCAGGACTTGTAAGACAGCAGGTCACGGACCGGTACTCAGGATCCTTGGTGACAACAACCCCTCTAACCACCCATCATCAAAATCTTATGGCCACTTGGTCAGGGGGCAACGTCCAGAATCATCGGTAATTCACGTACAATTCTTGCGCTGGGTACAACAGCAATAAGGACCATAGTATCAGGAGCTCAAAGATATGATTAACAGGATCCCAAGGATGTCTGCTCCCTTGGAGAAGGCAGCCCCGACAGCTATGCAGACTCATCGTTAGTAGATGCAATAACACTGGTTACTGTGCCAAGAGGATTCAACGCTCCCACGATGACACTCTATGATGACACAACGGATTCCCTTGACTACGTCAGCCAGTTTAAACGGTAGATGGCAGTGATAATAGCAACGGGACCCCTGAAGGAAGCTTGCATGTGCAAAGGGTTCGGATCAATATTGTCAGGAGCAGCCTTGCAGTGGTTCGTCAGTCTACCAAAAAGGTCCATAGCCACCTTTGCTGACTTGGTAAATGCATTCAATCAACAGTTTGCTAGCAGTCAGAAACATGAGAAGAAGACTAACGACCTGTATAGGGTGGTCCAAGGATTTAAAGAGAATACGAGGAACTTCGTCACCAAATTCAATACGCAGAAGGTGGCGATACGAGGATGTGATATACCAACATCAATAGAAGAGTTCCACTAATGACTCTATTATGACTCGATCAAATTTGTACAAGGATCTAACCAGGTACCCATGTCGCACCTTTAAAGATGTTCAAACCAAGGCGACAACATCAATTAGATTAGAAGAGGATACACTATCCAGGAGAAGCATACCAATTGTGGAGAGATCAGGAAAGAAATCTTCAGCAAAGAAGGAGGAAAGATCCAAACCTTACAGTCGGGCAGTACACAAAGTAGCAGGAGAATGGAAGGAGGAATCAAAACTGCCCTCCAAGTTGAGCGAATACGGATTCACAATTAAGATGGCAGGACTTCTGCAACACTGAAGGAACTGGGAATCAAGGTGCAGTGCCCTAGGCCACCAATTGAAGGGTAATCATGGAGGAAGGATAACAAGAAGAAGTGCGAATTCCACGATGATATTGGACATAACTCGGAGGATTGCATCACTTTGCGAAAAGAGATAAATCACCAATATAATCTGGGAAATTTGAACCACTTGTTACCATATGGGGGCAAGCGGCAAGGTAAGGTGGGCTCCACAAGTCAGACTCTGTCTTCCGCACCTCCCCTCTCCACGAAGACAATAAACGTGATAATAGGCGGGTCAAATCTGAGTGGCCTGACATACTCAGCTGCAAAGAGGCATGCCACTGAAGTCAAAGGGGATAGACCAGAATCCTCATGTAGGGTCACTCACAGTGATTTACCAGCTATTACCTTTGACGAAGTAGATATCCATGATAACCAGGAGCACCATGATGCACTGATCATAACATTGTCTATGGCGAACTGCAGAGTAAGAGAGGTTCTAGTAGACACGGGGAGCCCAGCTAAATTAATCATGCTGGAGACCATAAAGGGCATGGGGTTCAGCGAGAAGGATCTGAATAAGAAAACTATTCCATTTGTAGGATTTAGTGGAGAAACAACTCATTCACTTGGAGAAATCGTGATCCCAACTTACGCAGGGTGATAGGCTATCGCACACCTATGCAAAAATACCCTATGGTACAACAAATAAATGTAGTATTAAGGGGTCGAATCCACAGAGAGCTCGGTAGTTATTATGTAGTTGTTATGGAGTGAATTTTATCTTAGGTCGATTCTCTTAATTCCGTCATCAATTGCTCAAGGAATCCAATGTTTGCGATAAATGCCATGTTTAAGCGTCCGATTGAGCTCTTGTTTCTTAG
>VHZZ01001065.1:5386-21267 GCA_009801015.1 Silene noctiflora | reverse complement strand
AGTTAACACAAAACATGGATGTCCGAACCTGTAAGAAAACCAGAATGATGACTCGAAGTCATTCAAACATAGCCAGTCAACAACATAAAATGAAGCAAATATATAAGCCTTATGGCCGTCTTACAACACAAACAGTAATGTGCCTTAAGGCACCAAAGTAGCATAATAAATCCATTAACAAATATCAGAAATGAAAAAAGAAACCGACTCTAGTCCTCATCCTCCACATCCTCCTCCTGACTGGCTCGAGAAGATCCCCCAACATCATAACCTTCGCTAAACTCCGAAGCTCTAGTGACTTGTTCACCTCCGTAGGTAGGCGGGGGCATGCCATAGCCTCCTCCAAGCCACTGCCCCTGCTCGTCCAGCTGGCTCCCGTAGTTCACTCCCCAAGGCTCCACGAAGCACCCTCTATGGAAGTCCTGCGACTCCCTCCACGTGGTCCGGTCCACTCTGTAACAGTGGAACACGCCGCTGTCATCACCTGATCCCCTCCTCCAAGCCGGTTGTGCCAGCCCTATCCCGATCCCCTGCTGCAGGGTCATCTATGCAACCCCCTCAACACCAAGGTGTTGAAAAGCCGCTCCCTCAACTCGCTCATCTGGACCTGGGGGTCATGTACCATGGGGTAGCCCGAGTACACGTACGTGGGTCCCTCTTAAGGTACCGACGGGGTCTTCTCCTAGGTCTCCCTAGGTGCTCTAGGCCTCCTCGCAGCTCGGGTTGGCTGAGCTGGTCTCCTCCTCCCCGAAGAATAGGTAGGCTTAGGCAAGTCCATCAAAATGTGCCTCGGAATGCAGTAGTCGGGGGTATGGGCCAATACATAATCGGTCCACTCCGATAGGTGGTCAACCGCAGGAAGCTTAACCGGGTCAGGCAAGGTCATCCATGAAGTGCCCTGAACCCTCCAAGCCAGGGTCCCATCCCCCATCACCCGGAGCCATTTCAGGCAGAGAAAGTAATCCTTATCCAAGGCCGGTACACTATCGAACATAGCAGGAAAAGTTGCGGAGGGCTCGAAATTAGCTAACCTCTGAGCTAGCCAGGTAGCAATGACCCCACAACTGAGATACCGGTGAGGTGACTGAGCCATAAAGGTTATGCTGTTGCAGACGATCGCCGGTGGGCTATAATAAAACGGATCCTCCATCTTGGGATTTAGATAGGACATTATGATCATAACTTCGTGTGAGTTTAACTTACTCACATCACTCCAGTCGTACAGAAGACAAGTTAACATTCTCAAGAAGACTTTCAAGGTGACGTGTTGCACGTCATTGATCAACATAGCACTCACATTGGTTGACACTCCTGTAACCATAACCAACATCTCACTTGATAGACACTCCTTAGCGATATCCAAATAGTGGTCCGTTGTGGGCCTCACAAGCCTCAAATGATCGCCTATGTCCTCCATGGACAAATCAAAAGACTGATTCATCAACCGAAAACTACAAGTCTCACCCGCCTCATCGTAAGAAAAAGAGCTTAGGAACTCCAAGGTAAGAAACTCATAGGAATACTTCCTTAACCTGTATAACCCCATCAACCCCAACGTCTCAAACATACATCTCACATCTCCCTCAAGATGCTCTCATCGACGCACCTAGTAGCTCGTACCGAACGGGTCATCAAAGATACAAACATCTCCCTTTGCCGAAAATCGGCAAACTCCACGGTTGGGTATTGTCCGACTGCCGGAACTACGAAACCATGACTCGATTGGCCTCTTTCGACCCTTGACCTCTTTGTTGGGTTGGCTCTCGGCATCCTGAAATTAGCATCAATTGACAACAACACTTTTGGCTCAAGAATAGTGAGAAAACCAAGAGGAAACTTCAGTTTACCAAACTAGGAAAAGGGAAGCCTTAAGACGGATTTTTCGCTCAAAATACTCCAAAATTAAGTGTCAAACATGTCAATACTAACATCCTATAGCCTTTTCTAACATCAAAAGTGTAATTGAGATAGTAAAAATCAAAATTTTGGGATAAACCCTAGAATTTTCGAGATGGATTTTCACAAAATTCGGTTCCAAAACAACAATTTCTAGCATAAAACAAGGGTTAAAACGATTCCTAGTGAAGGTAATTACATCTAGAATGGATTCGTAGCATAAAAATCGGAACCTAACATAATCTAATTTGGGAATTTCAATTACAATTTGATAAAACTAGAAGGAAACAATCATACCTGAAAGTTGCAAAAAGGAATTGGCAAGGTGAAATTGAAACGAAATTAACAAGTGATAAGGACAAATCCTTGGGTTTTGGATACTAGAACAAGCTTGAGAGGTTTTTGAGAGATTCGGAAAAACTTTGTGTCGAAAAGAAGGAAGAAATAAAAGGTTTATAGGGTTTAAGGAAAATAACGCGACTCGGTCTAATTTAGGGCACTCGGTCGAGTACGGGTCGCACTCGATCGGGTGTCCAGTGCACTCGGTCGAGTGCGCAATTGGCAACAAAAAATTGCACTCTGCCCAATTTTGCACTCGATCGAGTACGTTGGGCTCGGTCGAGTTAACCTCACTCGGTCAAGTGTTCTAGCTGTACTCGGTCGAGTGTTACCAAAAACTTGGAAATTTTCAAATTTGAGCCGAATGTGTTGTCGTATCAGTTATTCCTGCAAGAAAGTACATCGCTCGGAATCCGAGGAGCGTCCCGGAACTCGTCACTAGTTAGTTTTCATTCACGTTTTACGAAACCTTCTGCAAATTACACAGTACACTAAAATTATTACACATCAAAACTCAACGCAACTAGTAATTAGATCCACATGCTTATGCAACTCAGCAATGCTTTCATACACTCAATATGCGATAAACATTGCGCCACCTCATGCATTCAGTTATACTCACACCCTTATCACAACAGTAGCTTGCATTCCACGCGTCCCTTGGACACGTACAAAACAGGTAAAACGCGTATATTCGTAGAAATAAGCTTCACATCTGTCACATAAAATATTAGTATTCATAGCACATCATAGTACATCTGCCACATCATAACACATCATCCCACCCGAGTTGCTGGCTTAAGCATATTGGGGCCGGGTCCTGAAATGAGGGCGCCCACTCACCCAAAACCAATTCATAAGGGCTCCCAACATACATACACCATGTTCATTTTAATTTGACTCGCTAGATTCATTGGGTTCATTGGTTACAGGTTCCAAAATCGTCGCTCTGATACCACTTTGTAACACCCCCACTTACCAAGGAAGCCTGTACTAGACCTTCCCTGACAACCAAGGGTGCTACCATCTCGGTCACTCGAGGTAAGTACATATGAAATAGACCATTAGAGAACAACGTATTTATTAATTACATTTATGTGGACAAGAAATAAAAAACTATAACAATGTACTGATACAAGTATGATCTCTATCACAACTATGCTAACAACTGTGTCGGCGATTCCCGTCCCCACACACGAACATCACAACAAGCATCCAGTACAGCATCTAAACCTGTAAGCCAGACTGCTCACCACCCCCGAATGGATCATCACAATTTTACAAAACAACACGGGGTCAGACAACTGAACAATTATAAACAATATAATGTAACAATGAGGGAAGCACTACAACATCGCCACCACCAACACCAACCATCACCATACCACCCCGGTACCGGGACACACCCAGACATACCGCATCACCACATCACACCAGTTCCGGGACACACCCAGACGTACCGCATCATCACATCACGCTAGTACCGGGACACACCCGGGCGTACCGTAACAACCCAAGTCCCTCCTTAATGTGCACATCCCTCCTACGCTGAAAGAACGCAGGAGGTGAACAATGGGGGTGAGACCACCTCTCACAATGGCTCACACACAATCACAATATCCAACATCTCCAACCACCATCAACAACTCCGCCATGACAATCATAATACAATCACATAATAATTTCATATCACATTACAGCATATAATTAACCAGGCAACTGAGTAGGATAACCTACCTATAACGAATCCCCATGCAGCATCAATCATCAATCTAACCATATGAGCATCACATATCAACACAAACACCTACAACAGTCATATGACCCGATTACTCACAACCGAAATCCCAATCCAAGACATACAAACGGTGACGGTGACTTACCTTATTGCACGATTGATATACTAGGTCAGACTCGGCGTATTCCTCCATCCCTACGACGGACTTCTAGGCATGGCTTGTAAGGTGGGGGATGAACGAGAGGAAGAGAATGAATGATTTAGGGTTTTGGTGAAGAAAAGAGAAGAAAGAAATTAAGAAAATGTATCGGGAAATTCTAATTTACGCGTAATATATTTTCACGCTGACACGATGCACTCGGTGGAGTGCCAAGAAACTCGACCGAGTCCCCTGCACTCGGTCGAGTGCACCACACTCGACCGAGTGTCACTCACTAGGTCGAGTGCACTACTAAACAACTATCGTTTTGGCGATTAAGGCCATTTGGTCAAACATGGTTAGTCAACGGTCCCCCCTAAGGGACGGGCATTCCATTACATTTGACTTGTGAGTCGGCTTATACAAAATGATTCTTTCATCTCAACTTACAAATATGAAGTACTTGAATTACTTTGAGATGTAAATACCAAAACAAGTTCAAATGATCCAACTGACAACCAAAGTGGATTGACCGGCAAATACAACGATTAACACACAAAAACGACTTTGTGACAAGTTTATTTGACTAAAATTACCTAATTAGTACGACACTATTTAACTCTATCAGGTCGGAAGTCGGAACAACCCATATATCAAGTTAACAATGAGTTACTATCTTATGTTAAGTAATGATAATCACCATGGCAATCAATTCTCTTCAAGTATAAAATCGAAAATAAATCTAAACAAAAGTAGAAGAATCGCGTTCAGTTATAAACTTATAGTAAAACTAAGATCTCAAATAATGATTTGACAATTATCCATACTATTAATATATGAGTTTGGGTCACGTTAGTACAGAAAAAGAGATAGCACTGAAATAATACGAGTGTGAATTCTCTCCAGTTCAATTTCCTCTTACAGGATAATAGAATACGATGTCTTTTTACTTTATTTTTTGGTATAAAACGTGGACCGTTATATCGCCATTAGATAAAATCTTGAGCGTTGAGAGAAAATGGATCGAAATGGAGAGAAAATAGGTTGACTTTTCATTACGTTAACTTCACTTTGTCATAGCATGTAGTTAGGTGACAAGCAGTTTTCATTGATCGCGCATCTATTATTACTCTATTGCACGAATAAAGTATGAAGTCGTATTGACTCAATATTAAATCTCATTTCATATAAACAAATACAATAATGCAAAATCATACTATTTGAGATGGCCATAAACATGAAACGGGTCTGAAACAACTCATATAATATCCGGTGAAACAACTCATATAATATCCGGTTAGTAATGAGTAAATTAGTACTATAAATATGTTTTCAGATCCGTCTTACGCCTACAACGAATGAAAATACTCCATATAAAGTAAGAAGTCATAGACTTGGATTTCTCTACTAGCCTCCCATAACCTGTGAAAAAAACCAAGTCGAAGAAGACCGATCAATGTCGGAATTAATGGAAAAGGAGGTCTATAACGCGGCAGTGGTAGGCAACGTAGCCATATTTAGCAACAAAAATGAAGAGCAATTACTAAGAAAAACGTCCCAAAACAACAATATACTGCACATAGCAGCCCAACACGAGCAAATCCTTTTTATACAAGCAGCTCTCGAAAGCCTCCCTCAGACACCAACCTGCGAGTCACTAATATGCGATCAGAACCGCCACGGGAACACTCCGCTCCACATTGCGGCTGAGGTTGGGGCCGAGGTTATTGTCCACCGACTTTACGAGTTTTTTTCGACGCAAAGTGGCAGCAACATGGTGATCCCGTGGAGGGTGATGAATAAGGAAGGCAATACGCCGGCTCACATTGCCCTTCTCTACAGTAACGTGTCGGTAGCCATGTATTTGGTCGAGAAGGATGGTTTTCTCACTCGCATAATGAATCGTTCTAAGGAGACTCTTCTTCATCTAGCTGTCCAATACCATGTTTTTGGTAATTCTATTTCTTCTTTCTTCTTTTACCTTTCGTTTACCTTGTTAGATTTGATTTCAATCCATCTGGTATTATTATTTGCATTTGACTTATATGTCAGGGTGGTAAGGGGACCTAACTTCTAAAAATGAATTTTTATTTTTCAAAAAAGTTATAAGAAATTGTTTATTCATTTGTTAGTGTTTGGCCTAACAAATTTAAAGTTTTTTTTTTTACTTCAAATTTTCATGTAATACTAAAGTATGTCATTTTAAACATAAAACAACATTAATCATACGATTACACTATGTAACTAATTTTCATCGAACATAAACAACATTGGATCAAATTAGTTTCAAATGAGACTTGATGCTATAATTTTTTTTTAAAATTTAACAAATGTTGCTTTTCACCGAATTAGTTATAATAAATTGATAAATTCTTTCATCTTTCAAACCTAAAGAAATCCAATAATTTGTTCATTAAAAAAACCTGAAATAGTAGTAGCTAATTAACAAAATAAAATCATTGTAAGACAATCTATCGGCTTGCGAAAAAATGATAATTAAACAATTTTCAATGAAAAAAAAAATAATATGCGGAGAAAATTAAAATTCTTGTGTCCTCCGAAACGACTGTCCTTCTTGAACTTAAAGGCAATCCAAATAAAATATTATAAAGGGCTTGGGTGTAAGGAGGACGGTTCTCCCGAAAAACACAAGAATTTTTGATGGAGCAAATCATAATGCTAGTATGTACATATTAAGAATGGATGACAAATTAAATTTTGCTTATGAAAGATAATTCTACGTTTTTGTTAGACGTAAAAAAATGGTGTCGAAGATATAGGATTTAGTGAAAATAGAAGATTTTGAGAAATAGAAGCAGAAACTTCTATTTTCTACTTCTGTTTCTAGGGAGGTTATTTTGGCCTTTCTTTTATGGATAAAGATTATTCTTTCATAGACTTTTTTTTCATACCTTACACTTTTCCGAAAAACAAAATAACAAAATAATCAAAATCCATCCATCAAAATACTTAATTATGAATTATGACGCCGATTGTGTGAACGTGATACAGACGCTCGTTAATTCACCAAATCATATATGTACAGATTGGCACAATCCACTATATGTGTACCACGACAGGGCATCTTGTCTCGCTAATCCATTATAAACTAAAAGATTAACAAGTCTAGGGTAATTTAGCTTATTTTTCCATCTCAACTGTTTCCTTCTCAAAAATATCATTTTCTATTTTCAGCAATAATATATTGTAGTCAATTAATAAATATCTTCTTTTATTTTCAGTAATAATATATTGTAGTCAATTAATATTGTAGTCAATCTATTTTAAGCAAACAAAACTATACTAATTGAAATTAAGCAAAAAAAATACACTAATTGGAATTAAATGCACAATATACAATACTTTTCTTAAACTTCCCGTACATTTGATACGATCCTTTTCAACTGATCCTCATTGAAAAAAATAAATCAATCAATAATCCCCTATATAATAAGAGAATAACACTATTTAAAAAATCTCACTCAGTGTTATTCTTACAAAATCTTTCTGGCTAATCGGCTTTCATTTATTAAAAAATTTTATTATGTTAAAAATCAAGAAATATAAAGATGTAATTTGTTAAGTTTTTCAAATCAATTTCTAAATATTTTTTCCAAACCAACTCCCTTAAAATATATGAGACATCTAAAATACTTTTTAACAAAATTTTATAATAGTAGATTTATTAAATGTAAAAAAGTTAATGTCAATAGTTTAATTACAACTTCTGTAACACAACCCTTTAAAAATTTCGTATTGTCGTACGGGATCTATACTAGTATAACTAGTAACTATGTTGGAGCACTTTCCAGGAAAATGATATGAAATTAGGGAAAAAATGATGATGAAAATTCCAAGATTTGTCTATCCTTTTAGTAAATAAAGGATTGAAATTTCTATTCGGAGTATGAATTTTGTTTAATATCAATCGAACGACTATTAATTATGAATCTCATATACCAGAAACGGAAGGACCTAGCTCGGATCTCTGGCCTATTATCGAACTGCTGCTGAAAATAGACAGTTCAGTTACATGCTGGGAAGATGCAAATGGCGCTACTCCAGTTCATCGAGCCACATCACTCAAACCCACTTATTGCATTCCGGTTATTAAAGCCATGCTGGCTAACTGCCCCGAGGCTGCTGAGGTCTATGACGAGGGGTCTGGCCAGACCGTCTTGCATCGCCTCACAAACCATCAGGTGGCAAGCTACGAGCAAGGCCTAGAGTTGCTACACATCCCACAAGTATATGCTCTTAGAAACAGTAAGAACCATCAAGGAGATACACCTTTACACCTTGCTGCTAGGAATTGCGACAATATCATGGTTCAAGTCCTTTTAGGATCTTCCGTGAAACTTGCTATAAAGAATCAAAGTGGTGTCTCAGCAGGGACTTTGGTACGACAACTTGATGAGGTAATTGATTTGATTAATGTCACTCGAGATCATTTCAGTCCATTCGTAATAATTTCATCAGTTTACGTTGTACAATTCAACAATTTAATTACGTATCATTGATGAAAGTAGATGCGATTTGAAGACACCCCGACAGAAGACGGGAGAAAATTGACGGAAGCAGAACTTGAAGCTGCAAAAGAAGGAAAAGTTGCATTCCTTAATGAAAAACTGGTCTCCTTAGGCACTGATTTCTTGGTCTCGCGAACACCTAAGGGAGGCAACATCCTTCATATATTAATGCAATGCAAATTCAATCAAGACGAAATCAATGAAGCGGAAGAGTTCATCGGACAAGCAATACAAAAACTACCTTTACTCGTCAGTCAAAAGGACTGTAACGGTGATACCCCTATTCATGTCCTAGCTGCGAAAAATGAACATTCAGTAAGATTGCTGAAGTTGAGCAGTAAGTATTTCGACAAGGCGCAAGAAGAGGCTGGGGCCGATGCCAGAGCTGGGCTCTACTACCCACCATGGAGACTAAAGAATCTCAAAGGCGACACGCCACTTCATGTTGCGGTTAGAGCCAAACATATTCCTGCTGCTATTAAGTTGCTGGAGTTTGATAACGAGGTAGCTGGCTATGTCAACAATCGTATTCAGACCCCTCTTCATCTTCTTGCCTTTTATGATGTTTACATCCCTAAAAGATTCACCTTTGGAGTAAATACTGTGGACGGCAAATTGATAAGCTGCCTGATCAGAGGAAATGCTGATCTACCTTATATGCAAGACGAGGATGGTCTAACGCCCTTACTTACTGCGGCTCAAAAAATTCATGTTAAAATTATTAGAGAACTCTATAACAGGTTTCCTGACTGCTCAGAAGTTGCTGATAATAAAGGGAGGACAATGTGGCATTGGTTTGCAAACCACCGTCCTTACCTCATTTCAAACAGCCTGATAAATCTCGTGACAAGGATTAGGGATTCCATTGATTCGTTTGAAAGTACAATGATGTGCCAGGACAATGATGGAAATACACCTCTTCATCTTGCTATTCTAAATCAAAACTTTGCTCTTGCAAAAGTTTTTCTTGATGAGGAGCACATAGATTCTTGGCAAAATATTTTGGAACGAGAAAACAATAAAGGTCATTCGTCTTATGATTTGATTGGATCTGCTGAGCATCTTCCTTATGACGTAAGTACTCGAACTGTGAAAATAGAAAAATGAAATGGCGCCATCAAGGGATACTGATTTATCATTACCATTTTTGCTTCCTTCCATCAAATTTCGAATTTTAAACTGATTTTTTTATGATAGGGAATTTCAGGAATTGTTTTCTCTAATTACTTAGAAGTCTCATTTACCCAAAACAAAACATTTGTTCTTTCGCAAATACGAAATATCAACTGCTCAAGGCCTATTAATTGCATAAAATATAACGGAAGTGACAATTTCTTATACTAGACCGTTTTATTAATGAACTCCCTCCATCCGACTTTTATTGTCCATTTTTAAAAAACAATAAAATTATCCCATTTTTATTGCCCCTTTACTAAATATAATATGAAAAAACAATACACTACCATTATTACCCGTAAATTTTTAACTACCCTTACTCTATCAAAATTTTAGGGTCCCTCTTATTCTTTATTAAAGGGATAGTGTAGTAATTCTACGGTATATCTTAAATCCTTCCCAAAGAGGCAAGTAGGACAATAAAAGTGGGATGGAAGGAGTAATATTTTGATATAGTTGAAGTCTGGTTTTTGAATATTAATTTTGGATTTATATTTCGACATAGTTTGAGGCACACCTGGGAATTTATATAGCAGATATCCGAAGTTTGTACGGAGTCCCAACAACAAAGATAGGAGAATATGCAAACACAATTGGTGTAGTAGCAGCTCTATTAACAACCATAACATTCACCGCAGCATTCACCGTACCAGGCGGGTTAGACAGCAGCAACGGAACCCCGATCCTTCTACAAAAGGCGGCATTTCAGGTGTTCATGGTGGCTGACATTGCAGCGTTGTACTCGTCCGTGATGGTCCTCCTTTGTCTCCTATGGATCATGACAACTATTTGCAAGAAAGACTCAATCTTACTCCTTGACGTAAGTGTGTTTTTGCTCCGAGCATCGTTTCTTGCAACACTTGTGACATTTATGACAGGTCTCTATGTCACAACTATACAATTTGCGCCGGCCATTGCTATTTCCACCTGTGCTACCTGCACTTTGCTAATCATTCTTATGCAAAAGAAATTATTCATGCTGACTGTCCTGCCCCTCTGTTCAAAATTGATCTTCTGGGGCAGGGTGCTTGGACTAGTGGGGAGTGAACTGTGGTCCTGGATCAAAACAAAATACCTAGAATAGATAAAAATGTTTACAATCATTCACTTTAACCGATGTTTCAGTACCATCACTTTGCTTATCACTCACATGAGATACAAATTGATCGATCATTTGTGAAATGCCTCTGTTTTTGTCGTTGTGACAAGTGATTAGTATCAACCTTGAAGCTGATAGCTGTTTATCTGAAATCCCGCATAGGGAGGTCTCACACAAATTTTACGGTTCCTAAATTTTTATTGTACTCGGTCTTATACTAAATTAGTGTGACAGCCTTCACATTCGGTTATTGTAAGGAAGTCATCATCTATATCTAAATGCTTACATGATATGTCTAACACTATTTTGTGTAAGACCGTCTTTGAGAAAAGAGGTCATGGATATTTTTAGACTCAGATGAAGGAATCGTTGTTGGATTTTGTTGATTAACTTGTCACTTTCATCATAGTTTGTAGCATACCGTTTGTAGTTTTTCGGTTGTCTTCGCCTTTATTTGTAGTACGGAGAGTACTCGTAGTTGTTGGTTAATCTTCTTTTGCTTCAGGGGCTGCATTGTTCGTTCGTTCACTCACGCTACAAATAATCACTGGAATTAGTACTCCCTCAGCCCGAGATGATAGTTATTTTCGTTTGAAATCCTCTTTAACATAAAAAAAACATAGCAGATAATTAGCTATTGGTATAGAGGGATTATTCCGTACACCATGTGTGACATTACAAGAGTACAACTCTTGCAAGACCTCAACATGTTAGAGTTAAGAACAATTAACATCTAAGAGGTGGAGGGGGAGAATAAGGTGTACCATTAAAAATTTTCTCCTTAACTTGGTTAATTGATAATACAAGTAAGAGCTATAAAATACAAGACTTGAAAAACTCAATTGATTGTGAGTTCGCAAGTAGGTACAACAGGTCTATGTCACAGTATGAATAACCGTGACACAGAACTGAGAGCGAGATTAACAGGAAATAAGCAAAGGTAAATGAATAAACAAGACGACGTTTAAAAAATTGGTTTAGCCTCTACTCTGAGGCCTATGTCCAACCGTTATTTTATTGCTTGTTTAGAAATTTACTCAAACTTACTAAACCTCTTACAATGAAAATAACTCGTCAACCAACTCCGATTGCACTTGCTTGAAATTACTCCGCTTCAAGACTTTCACTTGCTCAAAGCTACTCCATTTCAAGACTAAAGTTCTATCTCATAGTTTTAAAAGTCAGAATCTCATTGGTTCTGTAACACCCTCATACACCAAGATGTCTTACCAAGGCCACCTTAGGCATAGAGGTGCTACCATCTCGGTTTCCCGAGGTAATGATAATCAAATAGACAATAAAGAAACAAATTTAATATATAAATTTAAATTGATTACAAGGCCAACCAAAACTGTCTCAAACGTAAGGAAACAAATGTCTCAAAGGTCTAAAACTAACTACAAAACAGAACGCAGCGGAAGACTCTAAACTCGTAGTGATTCCCAGCTATCCCATACAATGTGTATCCAGCTATACATGTTCAACAACTGCTCACCATCCCCGCATGGCTCATCACAGATTACAAACACAAAAACGGGGTCAGTTACTGATAACACAAACCAAACATAGCAATACAGCACAAGCCACATCACACCAACTCCACCAACTCCACCTCCCCTCCATATCACTAACTACACACCCAAGGTGTGTAGCCCTTTTGTTTTTGAAAGATTTTGTGAAAATATGAATTATGATTAATGAAGAAACCGTCGATCGTAATTACATACTAATCTCGCGTTATTAACAAAACCCGACTAAACGAACCCGTAAGACACCTTGGGTGTGTAGTCAGAGATATGGAGGAGAGGTGGAGTTGGTGGAGTTGGTGTGATGTGGCTTGTGCTGTGTTGCTATGTTTGGTTTGTGTTATCAGTAACTGACCCCATTTTTGTGTTTGTAATCTGTGATGATCCATGCGGGGATGGTGAGCAGTTGTTGAGCAGGTATAGCTGGATACGCATTGCATGGGATGGCTGGGAATCACTACGAGTTTAGAGTCTTCCGCTGCGTTCCGTTTTGTAGCTAGTTTTAGACCTTTGAGACATTTGTTTCCTTACGTTTGGGACAGTTATGGTTGGCCTTGTAATCAGTTTAAATTTATATATTAAAGTTGTTTCTTTATTGTCTATTTAATTATCATTACCTCGGGAAACCGAGATGGTATCACCTCTATGCCTAAGGTGGCCTTGGTAAGGCACCTTGGTGTATGAGGGTGTTACAGATTCACTTAATAACATGGAGATCACAATTAAGACCTAAATACGAGAATCATGGAACAAACTCAGATGTCACTGTGCAACGAACTGATACATGGAGATTTTACAGTTATTTCGAAAACAGTTGAAGACTTTTAAGACTTAAAACGATTTTTGCAAACACTTAAGAAAACAAAGCTTTTGACTCAAAGATGTTTTGCAAAGTTTACTCAATAAAAGCTCTTAAAAGTATTAACAATAAATGAGAAATAACAAGGCTATTTATAAAAGAAGAAGGAGGGATCCTAAAACACTTCTTCACCCTATTGTCCAAGAGTTATTAGTAGTAATCTCACTTAACAATGTTTAAAATAACAATTAGTTTGTAGGCTCAAGATAAAAAAAAATTCCAAAGCAAAGAGTGTCTTACACAAAATTGTATTGGACCTCACAATTTTCTATAAAAAGTAAAATACCCATTTTTGAAAATTAAATCAACTTGCAAGAATAAGATTGGTATCTTTTAAATCAACATGTAAACAAATTCTTTTTGTGCTTCAAATTTATAAGATGGTATCTTTTGAAAAGAAGAAGTCTTATGAAAGTTTAAACACTTATTATATTTTCGAAATTTATTTCCTTTATGAAAATTCTCAATTCGCTATATCAGAAACCATAGTGCATCAAATTGTTGCATGGTTTTGCAATCACTTGACATATTGAAAATGTTACACTACCTCGTTTACATTTGACTTAGGCTAGGATTTTCTTCATCTTGATCATTCTTGGACCATCTTTGAGGAGTAATTGTGAGATTCAAATGCTATTAAAAATAACTAAAAGGTAAACCATTAAATGACAAAGAAACTTAACATCATCAACCAAGTGTGGTCTTATAAAAACGATTTCACAATCTAACTATTTAAATACGTAATAGTATCACGTAGGGAAATGTAATGGAAAATAATCAATTCAATTTATATTGTGAGTGAAACAAAAAATGCAACCTTTGAAGAAATAGAAGACTAAGGTGTTGTTTGACCAAACTTTAAAAGTGTTTTTCTAACTGAAAAAGTAGTAGCTTGGTCAAACACTATCAATTCGAGAGTTTTAAAACTACTTTTAAAAAGTCAAAACCTCATTATTCACCCCCAAAAGTAGAAGTAGGTATTTGATACTTCTACTTCTACTTTTCACATAAACAGCCAAAAAACACAAAAAAAAAAAAAAAAAAAGAAACAGGATGAAAGTAGTTAGGCCAAACATTAATTTTTTATAAGAAACTGCTTTTACAAAAGTATGACCAAACAACCCATTTTTTTTTCCAAAAAAGTAACTTATGAATAAATTCCTTTTAAAAAGTAAAAACTATTTCACAAAAGTAAGGCCAAACAGCACCTAAGTTATTGACATACGGTATTTCAATAAGTTATTGAAATACAAATTTTTCGTACCCTTTTATTTATATTTCGTGACCCTTTTGTTGTTGATCATACCATAGTAATTTCGTACTTATTTACATTAAAAATGTACCCAATTTTATCTTTAATAATTGATTTGTACCTATTTTATTAGGTTTAATACTAAGGGAACATGCCTAAGCCGTTACAGCCTATGTCCCAGTAGATATTTATGTTCGATTAAAGACACTAGATAATTAACTATTGGGACACTATTCCAACACTCTGTGTGAGATTACAAGAGTAAAACTCTGGCATGGCACGAACATATTGGACAACTTAATGAGGGGTGTATCTATATAGGAGGCTATGAGGGCTTACGCCCAACTAATTTTTCGGAATATAAACAATTCATATTAGTAAATAGGCATTGTTTCAACCTAGCTTAGTTGGCAAGTGTAATAACATAAAGAATTTTCTACTCTATTGTCAGGGGCGAATGTTCAAATCCCATACACGAGAAATAAAATGGAGCATATAATACCATACACGAGAAATAAAACGGAGCACATAATAATTTGATCATTGCTAAATTTACTTAAAAACAAATTTAACGGTTGTTAATTTTAACAGAACTTGTATTATGAATAGTACTGAAAAAATATTTGTAAACAAGTATAAATTTTGTTTAATCATATATTTTTATAAGATAATGATTATATTGTAATTCTCCAAAAAAAATTGGTTTCGTCATTATTCCTATGTCGGTACACTATATGCAACTTCAATTATATGGTTTGGGGGCTTCAATTGTCTAACCACCACCGATGTCAAAGTAGCCCAACCTACTTCTAAATCCTAGATCCGCCCCTGAACTCAACAATTTCTGCATTACCTGCCTTTAACACCAATTTCTCCAAGACCTTAACATGGTCGAGCACATATTCTCCTAATTCCGTCATGCACTTCGTCTCCATTGTCGAATAACCTTATAAATTGTACAACCTTGAGCTGCTGCCATGGATTCTTGAAAGCCGTCCTTTCCGATAACTTCCAATAGTTTTCACCATTAAATTCTTTGACCATGCTTGGGTTCTCGACCTGATCAAAACAACATGAGCATTGAATTTAATCACCCTTCGCCCAATCTTATCTTTATTAATTCAACAGCCTTTATTGAATTTCTGTGCGTCCACGTCATGATGAACAGTGGTTTTTTTTTGTTTTTTTTTGTTTTTTTTTAATTCATTTTTGTTAGGACCCACTGGTGTGCAAATTGAATTAATTACATTTGTTGTAGGTTGACGGCAAAACAGTATCGGGAATTCATTACATTTTATGTCGACATTTGCGTAAATTAAGAAAATAAA
>VHZZ01001064.1:38275-52598 GCA_009801015.1 Silene noctiflora | reverse complement strand
GGGGGGGGGGGGGGGGATATCACATTGCCAGGTTTAAAATCACAACTGGCGTACCTGGTACAGCTGAGGACCATTGTCATCAAATCCAGCAATCAGAAGAGAAACTCCAAAGGGTCGTACACCTCTACATAGTGAAAAAAAAAATTAATAAGAAAACTGACATTTTCTTAACAAGTAATAGAGTACAGTATATTGAATATAGGGACGCCGGAGGAGGTGATGACCATGTACAAAATAGCAACTGGTGATGCCCGCATACAAAGAAGAACAAAAAGATTAAGCTGTCATACTACAACGAGTAATCATATATTCATATCTATAAAGAGAAGAAAGGTTTAGTTAATTTGAGAAAGGAGCACTTGACTCCAACTATACAACAACCTATTTATTGACTTTACAGCATACTGTGCACCTAAAACTCTAAAAGAAAAATATTACGAAATTCTATTTACAAAATAGGGGTCTAATTTTATTTTTGCAAAGAAAGTATCATTTCATTCCATACGAGAAGAAATTACAATTTGCAAAGTCTATGACACTAGAATTTACATCAAGACTACCCTATCAAGACAGGCTTACACAGCTAAAATTTTAAGAACATAAGTGCTTCACAATCTCATCATGAACAATTTCTGGTGCAGAATGAGAAGAATAAACTGATYTGGCGGACGTTATAAGAAGATTACATGACTAAATCGCTATCAAAAATCAGATATGAGCTGAGAAGAACATAAGGGCGGGGGTTGACTAAAAAACAAAGGTCGGCCGTGAGATAAAATCAGAGAGGGCAAGCAAGTACAATGCTGAATGAATTGTGACAATCAAACTTACATGTAAAAATAGAAATTATGAAAACAAGGCCAGTTACTAGAAATTATCAGGCATCAGTATACTCTTTTGCATAGTCATATTTGAATAAATTGTAGTAATGATACTACAGTTTGATCATTACCCTGATTGAGTGAACTCTTGCATGACTGCTGCAGTTTCCCTAACAAGCTGTGTAACAGGGATCGGTTCCTAAAACACAATTTGCAGATATTAGTGCATTGCTAGACTTAGTAAGTCCAGAAGGCATACGCTGATCATTGACAGGCAAATCATTCACCCTTTTGGCGGATTCAGTCGAATATTCAAGAACTCAAGAAGCATTAAGGTGCAGACAATCGGATAGGAGTACAGAAAAATTGGCTACTAGCAGTCAAGCATCATAACACTATCTTAACACTATAATTATTTGGGCTGCAGACAATCGGGTATGGAGTACAGAGAAGCTATGTGACATGATGTAAAAGCCCAAGAGAAACAACTAGGACATCAACGAATGCAACAGATTCCAATTACATGTTGAAATACCTAATGAAAGCCCAAGACTAATTTCCAGAAGAACCGTAAAAACAGGTGTATGAGAGTTACCTTGTATAACTTGTAATACTGTTCAGCCTGCTTTCTGCTCTTACGAACAAGAACACGAGAATCAGGACCCATGCCACTGTAAAAATGAAAAGGAACAGCAGAAAAATGAATCAGAAGAGAAGTAGTTAAGATTTTCAATTAGTAGAACAATGCATCTATCTAAAACATTCCTACTTCAAACAGATGGAAGTACTGCAAAATCGAACAGAGGTAGGCTGTTGAAGTATTGCTGTTAGGAGCTCACTCAGCTCAGATCATCTAATGTGAGCAAAACCCCGACAGTAGAAGTAGTAATGAAAAAAAATACAGGAATAAGCTGGAAAACCAAATGCAAAGTACTTGCTTTGAAAATCGCAGAAACTCTAAAGTAGCTGCAGTAACTCATATAAATAGCATACGATGCTAACCTGTAAACAACTCCGATATTAGACGTCAACAGTTGGATCTTTTGGACCTACAGCAAAGAAAAATCAAAACATGTTGATGAATTTGATAAGACACAGCTGTCACATTGAGAATGCCACTGCTGAAAAAACGAATTTAGGGTCACGAGGTGTTCGCCTTTGGAATTAAGATCAGAGGCTAAGTGGCTGTGTCAGATCGAGATTCATGTAGCGAAAAAAAGACTAACAGTGCGAGATAGTGATACGTGTGATAAAGCACGCTATAGATAAAATGTACCCACTAGCACATCCTTAGCAAACATTTAGTATAAGCAATGACAAACTCTTTCCCCCAAACAATCAAACAAATAACATCCATGTCAAATATCCATCTCCATATCAAATGTCTATCAACAAGAGCCTGTCATTGACGGTGCATAATTCACGTCAGCCAACCTTAAATCATTCATTTAGAGATTAAGCATCTCTTGTTACTGTTGCATATCCAAAATTATCAAATACTCCTGTCCCCAATCACTTGTTTAACTTTGATTTAGATAAACTTCACAGACAATACAAAACATAAACAAATGATTGGGACTCTATCTGTCTATGAAAGCCCATCATTGACAAATGACAACCGATCTCAAATCATTCATTTACGGGATTAAGAATCTCGTGTTTTTAATGAAACATAATATCTACAATTCCAAAATTAAAACAAAAGCACATGTAACTCCCTAAAACTACCTATGCAGCATAAAAATTAAAGCAAACTCAAGTAATAAGAACTCTCACAGATGCTTCATCGACGAGGATAGAAGGCAACTTCTTTTCGGTAGCAATAACAACGCCATTAGCAGCTGCAATAACCCCAACACAAACATACACATATTCAATTACTTTGATTAATTGCTTCTTCAATTTTCCACACACATGATTCAAAATCAAACTCCCTCCGTCCCAATCAATTATTTACCTTTAACTAAAACACCCTCACCCTCAACCTCACGACGAATATAAAAGGTAAACAAATGATTGAAACCAAAAGCGTACGGTATTACAAAAGAAAAAAAAAGGAGATACCTTTAATACCAAGAGAGGTTTGACCAGAACCAACAGCAGTCAAAGCATGTTCGATCTGAACTAGTTTACCTGACGGGCTTTTTTTGCAACAGAAAACAAAGAGCAAACAATGAGAAAAGAAACAATGATGCGGGATATTTCCGTGTTAACCACTAGACTAAGACGTATTTAGATATAAAGAAAGAAGAGTACCTGAAAGTTGTAAGAGAGAAAGAGTACTGACTGTCTCCCATGGCGGAATTATAGGACTGATGAATGCAATTGTATAAGTGTATGACACAATTTGCAGTAATTTCTGAGATCGTGAGTGTTAAAATGGACGGACTGTCTTGTGCAGCAAGAATGCTAGAGATTAAATTAAAGAAAGATTAATTTTGTTGGAGGAAAAGTAGAGATTCGGAAATGGACCTTTATACTTTGGTGAATAGGTGATTTTGAGGTCGGGTTTGGAATTCGGGGAAGTGGTAAATAAGCCTTAAACGCTTTTTTATTTTAATAACCAGATGCGGTTAAATTGGGCTAAATTGCACATATTGCCAAACATATTGGCTAAATTGCACATATTGCCAAACACGTAAGACTAATCCAATAGCACAAGACTTAATAAAAATATGAAATAATATTTTTATTTTAATAACCTAATATTTTAAATTAATAACTTACATATTTAAATATGTTAGTTTTCATTATAAAGTATAATTTTATCAAAATATAATCGAAAACTTAATATATTACTGTTTTTGTTTGGGTTTTTCTCCTATTGGATCAATCATATGCTATAGGACGGTCTTATAGGAGGGTTGTTGTGCCAATATTGATATACTTGTGCAAAAATATTTTATTTTAATAACCAGATATTTTATATTGATAACTTGCATATTTAAGTTTGTCCATATTCATCATAAAATAACCGGTTATATCAAAATAAAGTTAATAATATAACTATAACAAAATGGTAAATTTGGGCTATTCTCCTATTGGGCTAGTCATATCCTATAGGACGGTCCTCTACGATAATTGCTTATATTTGACCGCTTAAAAGCTTAAAATGGATATTGCTCGTTTTAAACAAAAATTTGTGATGTTTGTATTTGGGCTACATTCATCAGGTTGGGTCTTTCGGATCCCGATATTGAATGTTAGGGTAAATGTTGCTTTGGGCCCAATAGAGCTTGAGTTGGAATGGATCCATGTGGGTTTCGAGTTATATTTGGGTTGGGTATGTATGTTTGGGTACTGGTTGGACCGAGTCGAGTCAATTTACAACCTATAAAACTACTTCCGTCGCCATGCAAAAACAATTTCTTCGATCACGGTCATAAACTACTTCCATTGTAGGCATAAACCTTTTTTTTTTTAGAGTAATTAGATTTAATTTAAGGGGAAGAAGTAAAGCAAGAGTTAAATTGATTAGGTTTAGAAAAAAAAGGGTATGATATGGAAATTTTATGAAAAAAATGTATGTGAAAGAGTAAAGTCCGTATATGAAAAAGTAATTCCGTACATTTAAGCCCAACATGAGCATGCACCTGATATCATGCTCTCTCGGCTATAGCAGGCCTATTTCCTTCAGGAATAACTCGAGGCAGTCACCACATACACAGTAACTACTACAACTGGAAGTAAAAATACTCATTTATTACAACTTAAACTATAATTACTGCATACATAATTACAGAGCCAGATTATTTATAACTAATCAGTACTTCTGGCAAAATCCTTGGTAAAAGATGGTTCTTATTAAGAGCTAGAATTCGGTATCTACATTGCTAATATATTACACAGTAAAAAGCATACGGTACATAGGATTGGAGGCCTGCACACTCCCTGTTTCTCGGTGATCATCTCCGGAGGTTCTGGTGTCAGAAACAAATGCCCTGGGTTTTTCTCGGGCAATCAAATGAAATGCAAATAATTACTGTCGATGGCCTTCTGGCAAGGCAACAACATTATGGGATGGTACTATCCTTTGAGGCATGGACCCATCTTCACTTTCATCATCGTCAAACTCAAGCACATAACTGCATGTCCATGTTTGAAACGCATTGGAAGATCATGTGAGTAAGAATGTAAGATCGCAACATCAACAGTTAAAACAGCTAAGAAAAACTCCATTATTAACATGGCCATGCCTAACAGACTAAGCAATAGCATCATCATGGTCATCAGCCCTTTGCTGCTTCTAAATTAGAGTATATTGTTTCTTGATGTTTTGCTTGCTAAGAACATTTTCGCTTTCCTTTCTAGTAATCTAGAGATATAAGCATATTTCACGGATGAAACAGAAAGACAATCAGTATGGTCTCTAAAAAAGCTTATTTTGTTCTCTACGAATTTAGAAAATAAACTTTTCCAGTCTAAAAGCGGACAGAAGTCAGAAAATAAGACTATCAGCCACAATACTGTATCACGATCGAGTTATCAATGTTTTGACGATACTCCGACCGCAATTTTAGGCGTTATCAGTGGAATTATAGTGCAACAACCAAGATCAGGCAGCTATAACTGACTACAAGATCAAGTCACAAAAGATTTAATACCATGGAAGAAAATTACACTGCCTTTCTCAAGAGGCCCAAAAGGGAAATAGAAAGAGCAGAGAAAATAGCCTATCAGACAACAACGCACTGGTAGTAAGTGGAGTATTGGTCTCATCAATCATTCTACAATTGAAAATCCTATCGCAGTTCCTCTCATAGAGAAAACTTTTCATAGCTCAAATAAATAAATTCATCAATTTATAAAGCACAAATCTAGCAAATAAGGTAAAATGATACTTACTCATCAGTTTTCCTCTGAAAAACATGCATTGAAGGCAAAGAACCCGCACCCGAAATTCACAACAGAAAGGCAATTAGTAAGTCAGAATATTAATGTCCGGAAAAAAAAAAAAAAAAAAAAAAAAAAAAAAACATTTTTTAGCTGCTTAGAAATGGAAAAGCTAAGCGGTTGGGGAATGGATCTTTACAGAACAGAAGATATAGAGTAATATGAATACCTTACGACTTGGAATCATTACTGTTGCTTTGTACAAGGCTGTGGTACCAGGATACACTGCCAAAACTGCTTTGCCAGTCTGAAAGTCTAAGGCAGTAGAGGGATCATTTCGCTTCGGAAAAGGTATAATATGTGATGCCGGAAGCTTAAATTTTCTGTAAACAGACAATAAGACGGATTTCTTATCGATAGCAAAGAACACAGCATAAAGGATAAACGATGCGCATAAAAATTCCAAAAATAAAAGTGCAGCAAATCAAGCTGAGTATAAGAGAAACAGTAACAATGTCTTGCACATTAATCATGAATATTGCACAAAATAATTAGTAAAATAAAAAGACGTCTACGTATTCAGGTTTCAACCATATGAACTGCAGAATATCTACTCTTACCAAGCTTTAAGGTATAACCAGAACCCAAAGCTACAAAATGCATCCTACTATCCAGACTTGCTGGATGTTAATAATAGCAACATTTCAAATGGACAGGCCATTTTCAACATATAAAAGATGCAAGCCTCACCGATGGCGCATACTATTGGCATGGAAGGATTTAATTTCCTGCCCTAAATACAGCATCTCCAAGTGTGCAGACTACGGGTAGTTGGTGGTTATTCTTGACATCTTCCACAATGGTAACTTCCATTGAGAGACATCCATATTAAATAAAAAAAACACAATAGAAATGTAGAGGATCGGCAACTGTTCACGTCGTAGATGCATCAAAGAGACTATATGTGACTCGTACAGAAGAAAATAAACAGAATTGGATCGCACGGAAAAGCCAACGCAGCCTCACTGAAACGGATTGCATCATAAAAAGTATCCACTGAATACAGATGAATTTCATGGTTAACATCCACGAGCCATTTCTCG
The DNA here is from genome assembly GCA_009801015.1 of Silene noctiflora. Classification (NCBI taxonomy): domain Eukaryota; kingdom Viridiplantae; phylum Streptophyta; class Magnoliopsida; order Caryophyllales; family Caryophyllaceae; genus Silene; species Silene noctiflora. The sequence goes on along the minus strand of VHZZ01001064.1, from coordinate 45,841 downwards.
TACTATTCAGTTCTAATATCAGAAGTATATTCAATAAATTATTATGTGACAAAAATATATTTGATCATAATAATCATCCCAAATTTCCCTTCTTGTTTTGAAATTCAGAATGATACTAATAACATAATATCATGACAATACATCAGAAATATGGACTGAGTTTTATGTATCGATTTGTGGTAACTGCTGTTTACTTCTTCGTTGGAAATCTTAATACCTGAGTAAAGATAGTCCATAAAACAAAGAAAAGGAAACTTTCGTGGGAAATAGCTTCTACGAACTTCAACCATACCCGCATAGGGCAACTTGTATTGGGTGATAAAATTATATCTTGGCTATAGCGTTTTAGATTTATTTAGTTTTATTTTGTTAATCATGAAGAGAAATTTCATACTAGTACTATATGGTGTCTATCAAATACAATACTCTGTTTTCCACTGCATACATCATATAACAATGATTGATATGGAAATAATTTTATGATTTACTCCGTACTTATTTTCCCATCTTTGACTAAGATAACAACATACAGTCCATGACTTAATCCAACTGATCTCTCTCGACTAATTCTACTACCATACTGTGCTCCAATTCATAAAAATCCAGCAGGGGCCAAGGTGCACAGCAAAAAGCACAAGAACCACATAAACATAAGTTAATTGAAGGCATGACTTCCAAACATAAAACAAAATATTCTAAAACTTACAATTTATACATAATATTGTCATTAACATATAACTGGAATACCAAGAGCATCTGAAGTTACCACGAAAATATATAATGTGCCAATGTGCATCTAATGAAACATTGAATGATAATACCAGGAACATTCGTAAAATCAAAGGTTTCCTAGTATTTAAACATATTCCTAGTTTAGACATCTTTAAGGGGCTACTTTTGACAAAGAGACATGTATAACAGTGAGGAAGTAATTATCAGGCCCTACATCCTAGTAAAAGAGCTCACACATGTTCAATTGTTCTATATATTCAGAATGTTATCACCATGTGACTGATAATACCGTTATAAATTGTTCTGTGAAAACCAATTGTTCGAGGAGACGAGGACTGAAGATAACTTTTGCCAAACCATGGAATTCCTAATTAGGTATCGTCAAACTTCAATTCATCATTATCAGCTATAAAGGCCATGACCAAAAAGTATCTAGATCCACAAAAAGAATCTCAAAATAAAACAGTACTTCCAAACAGCAATCAACCAAGACATTTTTTAGCCTTTTAACTTTTTCGTATTTTCTCCCTATTAATGAGAGTATTAAAAATCAGGTCCCAGGTGTGCATATGGAAAAAGCCAGCGTTCTCCACAGATTCAAGTAGAATGATATGAAGCGTCATGACTCGCCAAGACAAACCAACCATGAATAAGAAGTTATAAAGGGCGCTACCTTTGGCCACCGCCCTCTTCATCATCACCAGGTTCCTCATCAAGCACTTCAAATCTACAAAAGAAATAATATTATAACTGACAAAACAAAAGTGATAGCTTCAATACACCAAAAAAACCTGACTCGGGAGATTTAGGGTCAGCTAACATGAATCATCTACAAAATCGTAGAAACAATAAAATGTAGTGAAAAGGAATGGGGAAAAAGAAAAAAAAGATTTTTGAAAATGACTCCGCAGATGCATCGAAGATGATAAATGTAGAAGAAATAAGAAGCACAACATTATCCAAGTGTTTCGGCAAGGCCTATTCAATAAACGAAATCAAGTACTCCGTCACATAAAAAAAAGAGAGAGATGAGTCTCCATTTAAGAATGGGTAGAATAGGAAGATAATAACTTAAAATACGCCTAGGTAGAAATAGATCAATTAATTTGTGATAATCAGAATGAAAACGGTCATGCTTTTCCAGGATGTAATGATTGGTGAGTACACCAACACCCCGAGGAAATTTTATCTGGAGTAATGGTTTACTACTCAAAAACCTGATGATGAGCCCTCTCAAAACCCAAAGACGTGCAAATGAACTAGCATAAGCAATGCACTCAACAAACCTGCTTTGAGATTCTGTCATATGCAATGTTTACCCATCAAAACTCATAGGTTACATATAGGAATAGCAGTAGCTTAAACCCACTAAGTAGGACTGTCCGTTTAGTGTGAGTTAGCTATATGAGCAACTTGAGTTTAGAAAAAGTTGGCAATTACAATGTAAAGAGAGCTATGTGTAAAGGCTTATGAGACGATGTGGTTACTTGTACTCAATCATGTAATCAGAAATAGAGACGATTTCCTATGCCAAAGTAAACTCACTCTTTCGTTTCCCTGTCAAAATGTATCACTTTGACAACAATGTACTCATCCTTCTCAGACTCCTCTGTTGTAATCCTCGCTGCTACCTGAACATTGTCATACAGGTCAAAAACTTAAAGCGTAAGCCTGTCTAGACATTGTTCTAGCACTAAGCAAAATAAGTACAACAGGCTGAATGTTCACTGCATGAGACAAATGAATTATGTACCTGTTCACCTTTGAGACTAGCAGGATTATCAAGTTGATTTCTCGTTGAAGGAGAGACCCTTGAAGGCTCAGAATCATTCTTCTTTTGTTTCTTCTTTTGCTCATTGCCTTCTGAAGCTTAAACAACAAGAAATAAGGTTCTTTCATGGGTCGTCAAAGATGAAATCATATTGAACAAAGAGTACATTAATCTTCAGTTTTAAAAGAGCTTTTTTAGTAGCTTTCATATTTAGCTGTCTCACTTAAAGCGTTATTTTCCTTGCTGTGCCAAACAATGTTAATGTCTACATATCCTACATTACTTTCTTACTTAAACAACACTCCCCTTAGTTCCCCTTGATTGATAGAATAAAGTTAAGAAACAAGATTAAAAAAGAAAATGAATTAAAGAAGCAGACGTGGGCAACAATACAGAATGAGCATATCTCTTTGCTTGGAAAAATCACGGGGTAAGTGACCTACTGACTACTGACCAAAAGCAGCATTGCATTTTCAGGACAAGTACATTAGAAAAGACAGCAAGACAGCCACACGGGTTAAGTTATAACCGACAACTGCCAACAGGATTATGTAGTTTGGATTCAATGTCTCCTCTTCTCTTGTTCGTATAAAGCGAGCAATTATTAAAGAAGCAAATAACAGTTTGGAGCTTTGCATTTTACAATAAGGACTTTAATGGGATAAGATAAGCAGATTCCCTTATATACGCCTTAGCTCGAGACACTTGAAGGTGCACAAGAGGCTGGCTAACTCAGTGCCCCTTTTAAATCCTCAAGTGCACCGCATCCTGACTAAGGATGTCCTAAAGAAAGGTCAACTGAAAGGAAAGAAGGAAGAAGAAAAGATAGTTTATTCATACACTAAACCACACACCTAGTCGTCTTCTTTGCTGTCCAGGAGGTCCAGGTGGAAGCAAAGCATCCAGTTGAGCTAAGAGAATGTTGGACACTCTGCACAATGAACAGAAACTCGCTATAATCGAAACATACAAAATAACAAAGCTTTGGACTAATTGACTTTCTGATATACATGGACGGATAAGTAGGGCAAGAGAATTGTGAAAAGACATCTTGAACAACACACCTCACTTCAGTTTCTGAAAGGTCCTTCGCCTGAATATACAAAGCCTTAAGTCTTGATAATGAGGTGTCTCCCGGCTTCTCAACCACCTCAGGGGCTGCACATAACGTGGACTTAGTGAACTACTGAACTCTACTGGCAAATCAATCCTCTGTATAATTATAATTTCATACGCATAAAAGATTACAAGCAAGTTAAACACCACTAAGTCTTGATAAAAGGTTTTTGAATTAGAGACGATATGACTATATGAGCCATGGTAATGAAAAAAGATTACCCATACAAACTCAATCTCAGCCTGATCGTGTAATGATACTCAGTGTTTAAATTCACACTTTTCCTAGAAGAGTTAAAAGCATTTGAATTGATTTATTGGCAAAATTCTCTTTTTGGCCAGACCTGTACTTTGCTTATTTATCTCACAAAATTCACCTTTGCATGATGCAAGCCCCTTAAATAAAAAGGCCTCATGTGTTTGGCAAAGCTTCAACCTAAGTTGTTAGTGTATAGGTGAAGCTCAACTATTAGATGTACAGAATTTGCCTATTGGATTTCTTCCAATAACCACTCATATCCTGCAATTAATTCTCCTACTCACCAACCAATTTTCTCTTAACTACTCTTATTCTAACTCTAAAGCTCTGTTTCATATACGTCTATTTTTGCTAGGTGTGAAGCGTATTATATTGAACAACCATAGCTTCCCCTAGATGGCAGAAAGCCATGGACAATAACTTGAAGCTCTCATAGGTGCCCACCCCACAAGACAAACCACGAGGCACCTTTCTCCTATGAGTTTGAGGCTAAGATGGCCACCATCAAAAGCTATTGCCAGAGCTACAAAAGACCATGGCACATGCATCAACTTGATGTAAGAGAATCCTTTTCCTAACGGGACTTAGATGTAGGCGTCGAAGAGGAGGTACCTTATTAGTGGCTAATAACCATTCTCTTTCTATTTTCTCACTATGTTGACCATTAGAAGTTTTAAACCCAAAAGGACATTACTTTAAAGACCCAATTTACATTTAAAAAAAATGGGGTTGTTACTTCTTAGGTTGTATTTGGGTGATACAAATTTGGCAAGAGATAGGTGGTGCAGTACAGAGTACAGAGTAGGTTTTACATCATGTTAGGACACAGCATAGCCCAACTCGTGGGAGTCATATAATCAGCTTAAGCAGAATACTGATAAAAAAGAAGGGTTAAGTTGTTTAAAATTAGGCTCAATCGACGGCAAGAGCACTGCACATCCCACCACAAATCCAGCTATGACAAGAGAAGAATACCTAACAAGTTGCAAAAGACCTGCCATTATGTAGCTTATGAGAACTTAAGCATCTATCTTTTTTTATTTACGTCTCCCTTCACCCCGTTTATACAGTCAACATTTGACTTTGGTGGGACGATGTCAAGAAAGGATTGTCATTATGTCTGATATCAACTACAAGAGGGGATACAATGATCAGATGTCCAAGTCTTCAACTTTAACCATAACTAGCTCCATATTCATTGTTTCCTTAATAGTTAACCTAGTTATTGCAGTACTGCAATCATTTACGACTGCACTCTTACAATCACACACTCAACAATTCAACAATCATCACCATTTTCCACAAAAAAATCCATCTTTCGCCATGATCACCCAAACTTAGAGTTCTAACCACTACTAAAACTACTAACCTCACAACAGGCCGACCGCAACTCCCAAAAAAATGAAATGCAGCAATTACCGAATACAAAGGGGAAACAAAAATATCACCTTTTCAGCTGCTAATGATTAAAATCAAATGCATTACAGCATAGCAAAATAAACCCAATTTTCTCATCTTCTAAATTCTAGTCCAGCATTGAATATATATGTCTTTCTTTTGTAGAAGCCGCAAACTGCCAGCAATTATGATGAACCTATGTTACTCTAAATCGGCTGCAAGTGTCAGATATGACATGATGTCTAAGTGTAGGATACAGTTATTTTCCCTAAATCAAGTGTCAAAGTGTCATGTCCTATCCGACACGACACGACCAAAGTGAAGTGTTGGAGTAACGTAGACGATAAAAACAACCACATTTCCACAACTTAAATCAACAACAGTTCAAAATTTCAACATTGTTTCTATAATTTTCCAATCAAAAACAATAATGCACTCAAACAAAACAAACAATTAACACTGCACTATATAATACTGCAAAAACAATAATTAAAACGTGATTAATAATCAAACTTCAACAATTAAAACATGATAAAAAATGTCAAAACAAATAAGAAAAAAATAGAGAGAAAAGAAAAACACACAAGTTTGAAGTTTCTTATGCAACTTATTGATTTCCGTCAAAACGTCATCTTGTACTTTTCTCAATCGATCAAGCTCCTTTGAATTTTCCAGAATGCTATCGATTTCCGACGACGACATTTCCAGAATTCTTCACTAAATTAATTGAGATTCAATTGATTGATTTTCTGAGATTTTAGATTAATAGTTGTGATTAAATGCAGGAAAATTGAAAATTGAAAATTGAGGATTGATAATTGGGGAAATGAATTATAGTGTTATTGGGTAGATTTGAGGTAATTAGTGTTCATCAGTAGATTGCAATTAGCAATTGCTAATGACAATTATTTTTGGTAATGATCAATAGGGGTTAGTTTCTAATTCTGGAAATAATTAACCAAATTTTGAGATTATGAGGTAGGTTTTTTTGGATTTGTGTAGTTTAATTTAATTGGTTATTTGTAATAATTTAAGGAGAATAATATCTATTGTGATATTCTCCTATCCATGGTATTGATTAATACGGCCATATCTGTCTTAGATTAAAACAAACGAGTATGTTTTACTGGTTTTAGGTTTAAGACCGATAGCCCGATATATTTGTGTTGAATAAAAAAAATTGTTGTATGATACATTATAAAAGATGTAATTTGTTTAGTATTGCATGTTTTTTTAGGTTCAAATGAGCACACCCTAAAACTTCATGGTTGTGGAACAAGAAAAGTTTTTATCACTCATTCAAGGTAACTCTTGTTCTCCAATGAGTCTCTCTTGTGACAGGTATATCCGTCACAAGCTTGTGACGGGTCATATTGATCCACTTGAGTAGATAAGACAAACATAAAATACCTAGGGAGATACAAATATCTTGTCTTTATCTACTCATGTGGATTTTATTTGACCCGTCACAAACTTGTGACGGATATTTTTCGTCAGAGAATTTGTGCTATTCTTGTGACCATAGTTATTTTCAACTCAAACACTCATGAAAAGAAGAATCTTTTACTCCCTCCTATTCTTAATAAATGGCTCATTGTCCATTTTTGTCTATTCACAATAATGTCTCATTGTTTATTTTTGGTAATGTTTTTTGTTCTGAAATTACATATGGTCAATCTTCAAATTAAAACTCAAAAATGTTATTGATGAGTCTCAAACTCATGACCTCTTGCTAAGAGTATGCTTACTATTACCATTGTGACACAATCATCTCTTTAATACATTTATAGATCTTTTGTTATATGTATGTGTAAAATCTGAGTTAAAATAATATTTACCTATAATAACTATTAAATATATACTTTTAGTTTATATTTAATGTAATTTTTTATGAGTTAGTTAAATGTATTTGAAAAAAATGAAACAAAATATTTTATTTACTTATGGTTATTATTTATCATAAGCGGAATTATGAGATATAATTGCGTTAGACTTTTTTATCATTTATCATTTAAAATTTACTTTTTATGAAATATAATTGCGTTAAACTTTTTTAACACATACATTTACSATTTATAATATATTGTTCTATGATATATCTTGAAAGTACGATGAGATGTAAAAAAATTCAACAAATTATGAGAGACATTCATTTATTCTCCAATGTTGATATTATTAATTCCACGACATCCCCYTGTTAATACTATTACGTTCACTACTACTTCGATTACTATTGTATCTTTAAATAAATAAAATATTTTCCTTAAACCGAATAATTAGCTAATTTTTC
>VHZZ01001063.1:149898-166459 GCA_009801015.1 Silene noctiflora | reverse complement strand
TTTTATCACTTGGGTTTGTATAACTTAGCTTGTGATCGTATTTGTTTTATGTTAGAGATGCTTCGCGTTTTAGACTTTAAAAGTTTTAAAAATTTTGTATTTCCGCTGCAATTTACTAGCTTTAGTGTCTTTCTATCGCGGGGTGTCACATTCACTTTGAATTTAGTGAATATAATAGTGTAATTTGACGAACATGTATTACGTAGTATGAAATTCATTATATGACATTATTATATTCATTTTGGGTTTGGTGAATATGAAAGAATAATTTGATGAATATGTATTACATAGGTGATATTCACTATATGACACTATTATATTCATTTTAGGTTTGATGAATATAATAGAGTAATTTAATGAATACTTCCTTCATTCAACTCCACACTACCACTATCTATTTTGTATACTATTCACAAGCGAGTATTCAAATTCAATTTTCTCTCAATATGTAAATGAAATTATATTCATGTGAGATCTTGTTTGATTCCTTTTTACGAGTATATTATAAATATCTAACTTTTATAATTTTTGCAAATACGTAACTAACGATAATTACCGTTTAAAACACGCCTTGGCAAACGTGAAAAAAGAAAGTGGTAGTGTGGAGTTGAATGGAGGGAGTATGAGTTATGTAATGTGATATTCATCATAGAACACTATCATATTCATTTCGAGTTTAGTGAATTTGGTGGTTTAGTTTGATAATTTTGAACTATAAACTTGAAAAACTTGACTACAAATTGATGAAAATTATGAATTTGATAAATTTGATATAGTGGGTAGTTATTTTAAAGTTGTTGTATTGAGGATTTGAAAAAGAAAAAAAAAACTACTGAATAATGTAGTGGGTAGTTATTTTTTTATTTTTTTTATTATAACTCCCAATGGGAGTATCTTACTCCCTACCCCTGGGAGTAGGATATAATTTACCGAATATTCGGGGTTTATCTTGTAATCTGGTATACGTGGTTTGAGACTATCACGTACATTCGAGGGTTTACTCCGAGCATTAAAGCTAACGGTTGCGGGTTCTCCCGTTACCAAAAAAACGTGAATATTTATATATTTGAGATTTGAGATTAATTAATGAGAATAATTCATACTATAGAGATCCTTCTTATATTAATCCGCATTAACTCTTTTCAATCCAAACTATCCTACATCCTATCCCTGACTGCACTTGTTTAATTTGTTACCTACTAATTCAGGTAATGTCTATTATCTTTTTTTATTTAAGATCTCATTATCATCACCTTTCACCATTAAGGTTTTATCACCATTAACAACCACCTACTATAGACCTAACACCACCATAATCACCAAACTCAACCACAACCATTGACCCCACATCCTACTCATCAGGCCACCACCAACGGACCACCCCTACGACAGTCCCAAAGTCACCCACCATCCCTCTACCACCGCTGTAGACAAAGTCGATCTCCATGGATGCAAATACCCAAATGTCGCCATCGAAACAGCACAACAAATACCCACCATTATAAATATTTTGAAACATCTTACTTTTCAAATTCCCAAATTGATGCCTTGGCAAATTCGTATAATTTCCAATCCAAACAACAATTAATAAAAACCCACAAAGTCAAAGTACACAACAAAGATAAAGACGGGGTACAATCATCAACAATTTCAATTTTTTGGGTACTAAAAGAAAAAAAATAAACAAATTTTCATGACAAGGGCACCAAGAAATCGAACTTTGATGCTAATAATTGTACAAAGATTGAATATTGATGCTAATGGAAGAATGAATAATAAATTTTGAAGAGAAAATAAAGGGAAAAAAGAGTAAAATAGTTGAACATGATGGTGCCACCAAATTACCAATGAAAGTGACCTATAAAGCAACACCCCGTGCTATGAAGAAGTAAAGTAGGTGTGAATGTGTGATARCTTAAGCGCAGTGGTGAGAGCTAGTGAAGACCGTCTGATTTGAATGTTTCAGGTAGGAAAATTTGGACAGAATTTTTTGGGTAAAAATGGAGAAGCAGTGTGTTATGTGGATTTAGATTAGATAATTCAATTCATTTAAGATACGTTACCTGTTATTCAGGTAGCCAGTCACTCGGGTGCAATGTAAGAAGGATGTAGGATACTCGGGTGCAATGTAAGAAGGATGTAAAGAGAGTTAAAGCACCCATAATATGGATTATTCTCATTGATTAATCATAAAATTTACTCTGTACTTCATTATTTTAAAAAGTATGTCACGTTTTAAAACCGCACATTTTTATAGTACGCGACTTTATAAAGAATTTTTGAAGTAAGCTTGTTTAATTTTGTCGAAAGCTGAAACTTAGGGTTTATTATTTTGAGTTTTTCTTCTTAGAAGAACAAACCAAAGGAGGGATGGATACATATGCTTGAAGAATACGAGTTTGAAGAAGAGTGTCCTCAAAAACGTGTATATGAAGTTGGTGTGAGAGCGGGATTGATTGAAAAGGGTGTGGATTTCGAGTTGATTAAATAGAGTTGACAATAAATTGGGTTGAACTAGACTTAATCACGAGTTAAGGTTAATGGACCAAGCTTGACCCCACCCAACCTTAACCGTTTGGTTGGCTCTGTCTGATAAGTGGCCTGACTCAGAATGTGCCGGGAGCGATTCGGCGAGGCTTAGACATATTTTTGAAATGTCATGCAACACTTACGGCTTAGGGGCGAGTCAAGATCTAAGTTGGGTTAGGGGTCAAGTCGTGCAAGGAGATTCAACCCTGTCACGACATCATCTGGATTGTATTTCGTCCTTTTCACCGGTCACATTAATTTAATTATCATGATAAAATTATTAGTTTGCCACATAATAATTCGCTAACAATATCTATATAATTATATTCTGAAAGATCGTCTCTCCCGAGTTCTTGGGATTCATACCATTGTAAATTTGTACCCTAACCTTAACCCCTACCCAAAACCCATATTTGCCACCCCCTTGACAGTTGACACTCACTCTCCGAAAGCTCGACGAATTGAAAACGAGAGAAAAAATGGCACTGAGTTTAGCCTCCACAACAACAATCCTACGCAAACCCACCTTCTCCCTTTCAAAATCCTTATCTTACACTCCACGCAACCTCACCTTCATTTCTTCAACCTCACTTCACATTTCCCCCAATTGTTCAACCCCTTCACAATCTCCAACCTTCATTCCTCACTCAGTTACCACTCAAAATCTGCGCTTTTCTGGGTTCAGTAGATTGAATATGGATAAGGGTTATACCCCAATTTCAGCGGTTTCTGGTGATGGGTTGGGTGGTGGGTCTGATGGTGGTGGATTTGGTGGGTCCGGAGATGATGGTGTTGGTGGAAGTGATGGTGGGAAGAATTCTAACTGGAGCTTGCTTTCATGGTAAAAGTTTCATTCTGTACTCTTTTTATTTGGGTGAATGTAAGTTGTAAACAGTGAATTAGTGGAAATGGTAATATATTTACTGTTGAATTTTGGGTTATGCAGGTAATTAGGTGAGAAAGTAGTTGTATATATAATTTTTAATTTGGTAATGTTTGGATTTTAATTTGCAATGGAGCCAGGTTTCGAAGTTTGGGGGCGAAAATATAGTTTGTAAACAGTGGATTAGTGGCGATGGTGATAGATTTACAGTTCAAATTTGGATTATGTAGGTAACCAGGTGAGGAAGTTGTTGAAAATGACTTTCTTAGGTGAGGAAGTTGTTGTGTGGAATTGTGGAATTTTGACATGGTAATGTCTCATTGTTATCTTATGGCGAAATTATAGTTCGGAAGTGTAGGGGAATTAGTAATGGAGTAGCATAACTTGAGCAAAACTCGGAAATTTTCACTAAAATGTTCAAATCTTTTCGTTAATGGGTGGGGTAATAGCCCGTGCTAATCCTTCCCTCCACCACTGATTTTTATAGTGTTTGTTTATTGTTTCATATAGTATGAGGTAGTGAATTTAAAACAAAATACGCTTTTATTAGGGAACTCAGTGAAGAATTACGTAAACATTAGTTGATGATACTCATTTAGTAAAGCGTTACCGCACTCTACTATGCAGAGTATTATTAGAAAATTCGTTTTCATTGGATGTTTGGAGCTTTGAGTAAGGAGATAGGTTCACATAAACTTTGATGTCATAAAATATCAAGCTTTGCTGCTACACCTTTTTTTTTTGTTCTGTAGATTATGAAATAGTAACTGAGTGAATGCTAAGTGTTAAACTTGAATGTTGGATTGTTGGGTAAGGCTCGTTAGGAAAGAGATTGAATTAACTAAAATAGGTGTTTGAGGTTCTAATCTTTTCTGCTGCGTTGTTGTTAGTAGATTGTGCGTTTTTATGGAGTAGTGAGTAGAAGGGTAATACATTTCGTAAGCTGCATTATAGAACATTAGACTCAAGGAATGTAGATGGCAGTCTTGGTACAGGAAGTGACAAAACAAAATGGTGTGTTTGGATAACAAACACAGGAGGGAAATGGAGGGGAGGAGGGCAAGGGGGAGAAAGGGAGGGAAGGGAAGGAAAGAAAAAGGGGAGTGTGAATGAAACATGGAGCTTTCCCTTCCAAATCTCTCCTGTAGATTTTGGTTAGTCTTGAAGGAGGGAAAATAAATCCCCTCATTTCCCTCTTGTCCTCTTTGCTACCCAAACAAGGGATTTTGCATCCCCCATGTCCCTCCCCTCCCATTCTTTCCCTCGAATCCATCAATCCAAAGGCCTAATGGATAGTATGTACTGTATTTCAGTATAGTTGAGTTACTGCTTTGTATAGTAGAAACTACGTGTTATTGTAGCAGTAGATTGGTGAGTAGTCATTTATTTTATTAGTCAAGTGGAATTTGTGATTGGTCAATTGACATAATAATTAGGTGGACTAGTGCAGTATGGAGTAGTAATTAGTCACTTAGTGGGAATGGTGGTAAGTACAATGTACGATATTTCAAGCGGTCTATAATAGTTAAATACGTAAATGGTGTTTGCAGTTTATGTAAAAGTCAGTCAGCCATGACTGATGCAGTGTTGCTAATCGATCCTTGTCGCCTGTGGCTTGTGGGGCCACTAGGTCAGGTGATTAAATTTGGGTGTCTTTACTTTGGGGGTATTACAGAGAGTAGTTTTTGTTTAAACTGATATTGAAATGGACAAAGAAAGCAAATACGGTGGTCACATGGACATTTTTGTGTAGAAGTTTTGACAAAATATTCTTTTTAGTCACACTATGTCCAAACTAGCCCATTATTCTTTGGTAATTCGACCTGAAATGCAAACTTTGTTAGATAGTTTGCCGTTACTATGCTATGGGCTTCATTTCTGAGAGAACACTTCGATTAGAAAATCTGTTCAATGGCCAATAGGCAATAGTGTATTAATGTTGTTTGAGCCTTTTTTTTTTCCCTTTTTAATCCTACTCCCGAGACTAATTTGATTGTGTTGTAGGTACTTGGACCTTCTTGTGAAGTTTCCTGTCTTGACCAAGGCTGTGACGTCTGCGTTACTTACTTTAATTGGAGACTTGATCTGCCAGGTAAGATTTCTTAACTTACTGACACGACAAACATTTGATCTTGAGTGCTCCTTTCCTTCTCGTTCACATGTTACTGTGATTTTCACTTTTGCTGTCTATTCTTCATATTGAGTAGTACTCCGTTTTAATTGTGGCCTCGAAGTCTCTTGTTCATTTCTTTGAATTGCAGTGAGTGATTTTTGCCGATGGTGCATTCATGAAATCTCACACCTATGCGATTTTTGATAGAGCTTTTAATTTGCTACTGGATGTAGTTGCTTGTCACGGACAACTTATACTGTGATTATTCTGCTATCATCTTTGTTCATCTTTGTCTCCACTCTTGCAATTACAGGTTGTCATAGATAAAGCTCCAACGTTGGATTATAAAAGAACCTTTGTATTCACCTTCCTGGGGCTGGCCTTGGTGGGACCCACTCTGCATTACTGGTGATGCTTCATCAAATCATCCTTTGCTCTACTTGTAGTTTAATTGGTGGTTAGCGGAATACACTTTTGCGTAAAACTCTACGTAGAAGGAGCATTACTAAGTATTACTGAAATTTATTTTTTATAAAATTTATTCTGTCCAACTGTTGAGAATTAATATTTTGTCTTCATGGACTCATGGGTATGGTGAAATATTTTGTTTTCTAATTCATGAAACAGGTACCTCTTTATTAGTAGATTGGTCACTATGCCCGGAGCATCTGGTGCTTTCTTGCGCCTTATACTCGATCAGGTTCTTTCTTTATTTTGCTTCACTTTACTTCATTAGGGTTCATCATCTTAATTGACTTGTATTTATGAAATTATGCCCGAGTGCCAGGCAAGCTTCGTTACTGTTTCTATTTTCTAGAGATCAGAAGTGTTTCTCAACTACACATGTATGCTTATTGCAGTTATTCTTTGCTCCCATATTTGTTGGAGTATTTCTCTCTGCGTCAATGACTTTGGAAGGAAGGTCTTCACTGGTTGTCCCAAAGCTTCAACAGGTTTGTAGAGTGATTTGTATGATGAGTACTTGGATTTTTTTGCTTCGAGGTGTCATTTTAAGTAAAATAACTTTTTCTATTTTATCCAGGAGTGGTTTTCATCAGTTCTTGCTAATTGGCAGTTGTGGATTCCATTCCAGTTTCTCAACTTCCTTTTTGTCCCTCAACAGTTTCAGGTGGGTAGTGAATCTAGTGATGCTCGTTTAAATTATGGCAATATACGTGTTAACTCGGGTTATGTTAAGAAAAATTGCCAAAATTCTTAATCATACTAGTTTAGTATCCAATCAACCCAAACAGTTGTATAAGCTGCAAGTATACAAGGCTACTCTCTCGCTTCATAGTTATTATGGATTCACGCGCTACCATTATGGAATACGGGACTGACCGAGTCAATTAATCTCATTTCCATATAGCCAAGTCCACGGTTTTTCACATTTCATTGTTTCCACTGGCTTGATGTCAATGGAACAAGCTAAATGTGGCCTCTCTCTATACATCAGATCAGTTGAATGCATGGTCATTTGGTGTCTGTTCTGCTTCGTTTTAACTCGACAAATCTCTACATGCCCTTGCTGCATCCCTTAAAGCACGGATATGTAGATCTTTGTATTTGTAACTAGTAAGGAATGGGATGGCAGGCGTAGCTATGAAATTTAGTGGAGTGGGTCGCAACGTAAACTCGTGACCGTCAGTATAAATTAATAAGGTTTAATATGTTAAAATCTCAAATTTGAAGTAGGCTTGTATCTTGCAGGGTAAGATTACAAAAACCTATAGGGTCTTGACTCTCTTGAGACCCACTCCCCCAAGGGTGGAAGGGGAGTGCAGAGTGCTTGTCTATGATGATCCTTAACGAAGTTTGGTAGTTGTTTGGCCATCAGTAATTACTCCATTCCATTTATATTGTCTCCATTTGAAGTAGATGCTATATTTTTAAGATTTACTCTCTCTGTCATGGTCATTTGTTTACTTTTTTTCATTTTTGGGTGTCTCAATCAATTGTTTATCTTTCTATTATGGGAATGCTTTTAATGGGTAATTTGATCATCCACACCCAATTAGGTCCACTTGTCATCCAATAATTGGTTACCTCCTCTTTACTTGGTCTTTGTGCCAAAACCAAATGTAAACAAATGACCGGGACGGAGGGAGTATGAAAGCTCGTTTTTTTTCCTTGGAAAATTTTGAGTGTGCATTCTCTGGGATGCCAAAATGGTGGATGCCGTGGATCCATGTTTTTTCTTGCGTGTGCGTTAATGATTGGACATTTGGGTCTATGATGCACTCTGTCCACATTCTAATATGGTCTGAGTTTCAGGTTCTTGCTTCCAATTTTGTCGCTCTAGTGTGGAATGTGATCCTATCATTCAAAGCTCACAAAGAGGTCGTCGAAAAATAGGTTTGCCTTCACAGTCTCATCATCATTTAATCAGTGTTGTTTCACTTCCTCAGTGTTACAACAATTAAAGATCAGTTGATGTGTACAAGGCTTTCGGATAACCTCCAATTTCTTACATTTTCTCACAGGTTTTCGGATATTCTCCGATTCCTTCAGTGCATTTTTCCAGACTTGACCATACTATTTTTGCCTAATTCGCATTTCGATCTGGCTTGGTCATTAGCGTTTGATCGGAGAAGCCCTATGGTATTAGCCAATAGGGCATGTTGAGGCTTGCTTCATTGAAGGTAAACATGATGCTATTCCATCTCTTTTAGCTTATCAACTGATCAACCAATTGTAAATTTACATGGTTTCTCATAATCCAACCGGGAAATAACTCGTGATTACTTTTAGTAGTGTTGGCTTGTAGATTGCAGTAGGTCTTTAATCCCCGAGTTTTGTTTCCCTGTTGAGCTTTTTCTTTGTACGCCGTTGATGTTAGTGAAGGATAAAATACAGTTCAATGACCAGGTATCCCGCCTCATAACTTGGTTATAATTTGTGGAGTAGTTTTTTTGTGTGACGGTCTTGTTGATGTAATTGTTTGTCAACCAATTGAACTAGACTCGCAGGCAGAAACTTTCTAAACTGAATTGAACTTAAAGTACTTGGACTTGGCTAAATTAAAGAAGATAAATGAATTGAATGGAACTGAGTTGAATCAATAAGAACATTAAAGAAGATAAATGAAATGAATTGGAACTTGTTTATTTAAGTCAAGAATAACGAACGTCCAACTGTTGTTCTCTTCCTATCTGCAAAACTCTCACACTCTCGTCACATTGGCCCCTACAACTTTCTGATTTGCTCCAAACTGTGTAATAAATAAATCTGCTGATGCTTGCACACATCATGATAGTTGTATACTCACCTTATTGTCTTAATAATTTGTTCAATTTTAATTAAAATATTTCTCATAATAAATAAAAATTGGAAACAAATAATTGGGACAAAAGGGTACTGACCACCACGATACCATCAAGATGCAAAATTTCACAAGTCCTTGAATTTTATTTGTGAAATTTAAACATTTTGTATCAATCTATTTTAAAAAATTTATTATCGTTGAAAACTCAATAAAATTTAAAAATGGTATTTTCTCATTTTGAATCGGTTGGTTGTACGTACCAAAATAGCTTAATTGTCAACCATGACCAGTCCAACAAATGGATCATTGCCGTAACAATAAATGAATGGGTCCAAAATGTTTATATCATATTCTTGGTCTTGAACGTTTTTCTGTGTTGTATACTTGTACGCTTGTAAGTATAATTGTAGCAGTCATTTTCCCGTGTTATTGTTGGTGATTTTGCCTAAAAAGGAAGAAAAATCACCTTACTTAATTTAGTTCAAGTTTGAGCAATTACGCAGCTAATATATTTAGGCTTTTAATTCAATTTCCTACTGCTGGAAATTTATAACACTTTTATGTCATATCCACGTCTTTGTTACTTGTCTATTATACCCTCTTCTATCGCACTATTATTATGCTCCGTATTTGTTAGTGAAGGTTGTTATTCTCATGTGAGATGTGAGATGTGAGATGTGAGATGTGAGATGTGAGAGTTTCACGTTATTCTTGTAGTAGTAGTAGCAGCAGCAGCAGCGACACGAGGGTCGATATGACAAGATTCGTAACCTGAAAGAAACCGTAAATAATAAAGAATGACTAAATTAGATCAATGAAACAACGATAGATTGATAACAAGTCGAACAAACAACAACGACAAATCGATAAAATGAACACAAAATCGGAAATAACAAAGGAAACATTGATGAATGACACGTCGAATAAATAAAATGAGCCCGTGAATACAAAACAATTGAATTTAGAAATTCCGAAAAAATTAATTGGGTCAGACTTATAAAGGCAGGTGCATGAGATCGGTCTACGAGCAAATGAGGTTTTATTCTAAAATCAATTGGTGATAATAGTAGGCTTAACTCACTAGCTTATAAATGAGTTTATTACTGACGTGAGATAATACTTTAACACAGAGATTCATGAATTACCTACGTGATTATGTCTAATTGTTGAATTAACCAAAACTCAGACGCCTAAAATGAGATTATGGCCCTATTCTTTTGGACTTAATTTCAGTTCAGTTCAATTAGTTTAGTTCAGCTTTTCTCTTCACAAATTACCTGTTTTTTTTTTTACTGAAGCTATCTGAACTGAACTAAACTGAGCAGTTTGAACTGAAGTAAGAGTTAATTTGTGAAGAGAAGAGCTGAGCTGAGTAGAGCTGAACTGAACCGAAATGAGCTGAAATTAAATCCAAAAAAACAAGGCTGCTCTTTACTTCAGTTCAGTTCAGTTCAGATCGATTCAATTCAGCTCCATTAAGTTCAATTCAGTTCATTTTAGACGGTTTCAATCCAAAAGAAAAGGGTCAAATTAACTCTTTACTTTAGTTCAGTTCAGTTCAATTCAGCTCAGCTCCAATAAGTTCAGTTCAGTTCAGACAATTTCAGTCCAAAAGAACATGGTCAAATTAACTCTTTACTTAAGTTCTGTTCAGTTAAGCTCGGCTCCAATAAATTCAATTCAGACAGTTTCAGTACAAAAAAATAGGGCCTATGTCTATTTCAGTTACTAGACTTAGTAGGAAAAACGTAAAATTTAGCACAAAGGGCTAATGTACAAAGTAATATCCTTTCCTTTTAAAAACATAAGGATAATACCTTAGCGAACGTGTTATCCGAGTTGAGGTAATTCGGACCAAATCAATATTGGTTTTGCAAGAACTCGTGTCAAATCCAGTCAAGTCGAGTCATTTTTAAAATTATTTAGGAATAATGATCAGTATACAACAATAAACAGTAAGGTTAGATCAGTGCAAATAACGAATCAAGCTTGGATCTGGTCATTTGTCGTATCATTTACCGAGCAAATTATTCGAGACAGATCGTTTGGGCAGATCAATTTTGTCGCCCACTTATCCTTTCATATGCGTGGGACGATGAGTATAGCTGAATCACATACTCCCTCCGTACACAAGTGTTCACTTCATTTCTCTAATATATGTGAGGAGTATTTTACTGAAATGGGGGCGAACATAAGCGTGTAGAGGAAGTATAGGATAAAACATTCTTACCGCGTGAGACTGTTTAAAAACCCGAGTTGCGAAACGTCCTCGACGTTTTATAACAAATCGTCGACGCTTTTTGAAAAAAAGACCAAACCTACCCTTCCCTCTCTCTTTCATTACTCTCTCTCTCTCTTTTACACTATCCTCACCCCGACCACGCAACAGCACCCCCACCACGTTCTAGCATCACCGCAGCACCACCACCGAAACGCAGCACCACCGCAGCACCACCCTTTCTCGTTTCTCCTCTGATTTCGTTCTTTTTCATTCTCAAGTAAGAACACGATTCCTTTGTTTTTCTTTTGAATTAGTTTGTATAAATTGTTTTTAATTAAGTTAGTGATGTTTGTTTGTCTTAATTTGTATGATTTCTCGTCTCAATCTTGTTCTTCTTCTTCATTTTCGCTTAGTTCATTGTTGTTGTTGTTGTTAATTCGTTTAGTTCATTGTTATTGTTAATTCATGTACAAACAACTTGGATTTGTATAAAGTCGTCGTTGTTGTTATTATGTCGAAGTAGTAGCTTTTGTTGCTTGTATCGAACTGAGTGAGGGATGGGGGACATACGAAGAGACTTAAGGTCTGAGATAGAGGAAAACGTTGAATCTCATCGTCTGGGATGGGGACAGACGTTGAGTTTCAACGTTTGGTCTGGGCTGGGACGTTGTATGTTGGGGTCTGGTCGTGGTTGAGACGATGAATGTTGGTGTCCATGGTGATCTAGACGTGCAGTTATGTCGTCTATCTCTGACTCAGACGTTGGGTTTCAACGTCTCACATGGACTGAGACGTTGAAACTCAATATCTTGGCCATTATCGGACTTTGAAATTCAACATCCGCTCATGGTTCGGACGTTTTAATTTCGTTTTCACCTTCAATTTTGTATTTAAATGAGTAATTTATACTTGTTTATTTGTATTATTTAAACTCGGTTACAACTATTAGACACAAATTGCAAATTGTTTAATTTTGTATTAAAATTTGTTAATTTATATTTGTTTTGTATTAAAATATGTTTATTTGCATTATTTAAACTCGGTTTCTACATTTATATAGAAAGAATTACAAATTGTTTAATTTTGGATTAAAATTTGTTAATGTATATTTGTTTTGTATTAAAAGTTTTTTAGTTGTATTTATAACGCTTTAATATCGTTATTGCAGATGGTAGATAGCGGAGATGACATTTTGACTTTGCCGGACCGTACGAGAAACCGAAGAGTGACGTCATCAAAACGGCGCAACCCTGTACCGTTACCGCCACGTCGTAGTCGGACAAAAGGTGTCCACATTAACCTTACCCCTGACGCTGCCCCCGCCCCGCTACTAGCGAGGTTGGATTACCGAGTGCGTTCTTTAGAGAACCAGTAGCCGGTGCCAGTTCTGAGGATGAGGAGGAGGATCCTTTTGATGTATCGGTTCAGGATGATGAGGAGGACGAGGAGGATGGCTCTCGGTATTTGAACGAGGAGGTTGATGTACTACCACCTAAAAAAGTGATACGGGACGATAAAGGTCAATATCAGCCTTATGTTGAAGGTTCATCTAGTAGCACGAGGAGGAAATAGACGAAGAAGTCGGATCTACCTTGGCATCTTACAGGTCCGGTTGAGGGTGGACCGAGTTACATTAGCGTGCTACGTAGCTTTGGTGGCCACGCAGGTTTTAGTAGTTGGACGGAGCCGGAGAATGTGTGATCGTGGATCATTTATTACGAGAGGCCGGGTTGTTTGGAGGCGATGAATGAGATAAAGTTGCGTGATGGTGTTTCTCAGAGAGTTAGTGAGAGTGGGCTTGGTCATTTGAGGCGTTCTATTCCGACCAGTTTGGATGAGAACCTGATTAGTGCTTTTGTAGAGAGGTGGCAGCCCGACACCAACACTTTCCATATGCCTTTCGGTGAGATTACTATCTTGTTGCACGAACTTCAGTGGATCCTTGGGATACGGGTGGATGGCGTGAGGGTGGATGACATGGTTCGGGACGAGGAGGTCGGCTTGAAAGGGAAAGTGGCTATGTTTTTCGGGGTGGATGTTGGAGATGTCGTACCACCGCTTTATAAGGGTGGTGGATTGTTGGTTAAGAGGTTGAGGAAGGTTGTGGAGTCGGGTAACCAGCATGACTCGCTCAGGGCTTACATGATGTTGTTGTTAGGACAGACTTTGTTCATGGACAAGTCTGGGGAGAGGGTTATCGCCCGTATGTTTCCGTTGTTTAATGATTTGAGTGATATTGGCAAGTATGCTTGAGGGGCCGCGACTTTGGCCTACTTATATCGACAGTTGGGGATGGCTTCGTGACGCGAGACCCACGGTCTTAGCGGTTGTTTACCGTTGCTGCAGGCTTGGATATATGAGTACTTTCCCAAGTTCCGACCCCACTCCGGTTATTATGTCGAGGAGAGACCACTTGTGGAGGCTTGGTCACGGGTCCCTAGGTTTAAGGGAGATCGAGAGTTGTTAGAGGAGCACCGACAGAGGTTGGACGGGCTTAGGGCGGAGCACATCACGCGGATCCCATACGGTTTAGGTACACATAGGACTTGCAGGACGTCTCTCTACTCGGGGTTGATTAGATTTATTGATATAGTATAGCCGTACCAGCCTGATCGGTGTCTCCGCCAGTATGGGTATATCCAGACCATCTCGACACCTATGCGTGTCCCGACTGTTGAGCATCGTCAGGCTAAGCCAGGCTCGGGTTACAGGTTGTGTTATGGAGACTCTCCTAATTTGGAGTGGGGGTACAGGGATGCCGAGTTAGTTTTAAGAGACCGGTTTGAACTTGCCATGATGCCTTTTCAGACTCATCCGCGCTACATGATTTGGTATGTGAAGAATTTTCACCCGTACTTCTATCCTCCTATACACCGTACTCAGTTTCGGACAGTGCCTATTACGGAGGAGCCCGAGGTTTGCCGAGTTATTACACGTCATTTTGCAGATATCTACAGACTGTAACACCCTCATACCCCAAGACACCTTATCAAGGACTACCTCAAGACATGGAAGTGCTACCATCTCGGTTACCCGAGGTAGTGTACATCACATAAACCATAATGAAACATAATTAAAGTTTAACTTAATAAAATTACAAATCTCCAAACGAAAGGTATACAAATGCACARCCAAAACTGTGAGACATAGTAACACAAGTCATGCGGAAGCTAAACTACGAAGAACTGGTGATGACTCCACCCTGCCAACCCCGCAGCAACATCAACATCATTAACCATCATCACCTGCTAAGCCAACTGCTCACCATCCCCGAATG
Source organism: Silene noctiflora (assembly GCA_009801015.1). NCBI lineage: Eukaryota > Viridiplantae > Streptophyta > Magnoliopsida > Caryophyllales > Caryophyllaceae > Silene > Silene noctiflora. Next base: position 152,171 of record VHZZ01001063.1, on the reverse strand, counting down.
GATCACCACAGTTTTAAAAACATAAAACGGGGTCAACCAACCATAAAACAATATGAAATAACAACATAGACATGAACATCCAATGTAACCACAATCACCACCTCCAAACTCCATAGTAACCAGTAACTGACTACACACCACACTCCAAGGTGTGTAGCCCTGCCAGATTACCCATCGCAATAGGTCATCCACGCCGCCAGTGGGGACCGCAGCCTTACTACCAAAATCTCCGCTCACACATGAGCGAACCCAAGTCCCTTAATGTGCATACCCCCCTTGCGTTGAGAGAACGCAAGAGGCGAACAATGGGGGTGAGACCATCTCTCGCAATGGCTCACAAAACCATCTCCTAACTCCAACAATCAACATCCACCACAACACCATCACCAACATCCACCACAACTCCATCACATCAATATATTCAAATCATACAATAATCACAAGGATCGTCACATTGCATCATATAATATTCTACAGTCGACTGAATAGGGAAACCCTACCTGACAAGCAAATCTGATCACCACAGCACAGATCTAGAAGGCTTCTTCTACGAAATCTCCTCCTACAATATAATAAAGCAATCAATTCCACAAACAAGTCAATTCTAACCTAAAATCCCCAATTACACAAACTAGGGTTTCAACAATCTAGTACCAAAACCATAAAAGACTATACAAAAGAGTTATCCTGATGATTACAAAAGCAACGGTGTGAAAAACCCCCAAAAGGATAAACTTAGAGCCTTGGATCGATAGGAATAGAAGAGAGCACTTCTACGTTGTTTAGTTTGTGAAAAGGGTGTTTAAGAAATGTTTTAAAGCTTAAAAGACGACTACACCGCTTCCCGTTCTATTTGTATCAAACCGCGGAAAAACCCGTAACGGACCGGACACTCGGTCGAGTATGAGTCACTCAACCGAGTAAGCCACACTAGACCGAGTGTAAGACACTCGATCGAGTACGCCTCACTCAACCGAGTGCTAATTAAACACACTCGTTCGAGTTCACAACTTACAGAACACTGACAGACCACTCACAATAGCTACTCGGTCGAGTACCCCCTACTCGGCCGAGTAGCCTAAAGCCACAAAATCGATGTATTACAGTCTTCCCTCCTTAAAAATGAACTTCGTCCTCGAAGTTCACGCCTATGCTCATATAACACAACAACCCCACATAACACGACAACTTACATATATCATAACATACACTATACTTACTTAAATACAACATAAAATCCACAAACACAGATAAAAACACGACTGTTACACAGCCAGCCTAGCGAGCAGATGAAGTGGCAATATTTGGAGTTGGTGGGTGAGATGGAGCGGTTTTTCAGGATCGATGATGGTGGAGATGATGATGATGATGAAGCCTCGCCGATGTAGGATGTTTTTTACTGACTTTAGTTTGTTTTTTTATTTTATCCTGTTGTATGGACTTTTGTAGTTCGGTATTTAGTTTGTTTTTTTTATTTTATTTTATCCCGTTGTATGGACTTTTTTTAAATTCGGTTTTTAGTTAAAACTTAATAAACAAAATTACATAAATTAAAACATAATAAACGAAATTACATAAATTAGAACATAATTAAAACATAATAAACGAAATTACATAATTTAGAACGTACTTAATTAAATTGGAATGTAAAATCCAACTTAATTATCTTCCGCTGATGAAGATGACGATCCCATATCTTCTACATCGTCGCCAACTTCAATTTCTTCAGGTTGATTAGCAACATATTGATCATAGAAATCAATGATGTCGAGTTTCTCATTGCCGAGGTTGAACACTCTGCCAACATATAAATCGGAAGGTGTTGCGTAATCGAGCACGTTCAGTATGCAGTCAAAAAAAGTAATGACATCACTTCGCAACCTGCGAAATTTCCACATCTTTTCTGTTAAAGTTTCTACAGACACGACATTATCATTAACCGGCGGAATTGAGATATCTTCCCAATTACCGGCTAAGATGATACAAAATCTGCCAATTGGTTCATTTTCAAGTAAGTAATAAACAGTTGCACTAGGGATGATTAATTAAAGACGTTCCACTAATTTTGGTAAATCCAAAAAAATGGAGTCAATCTTTCGTTAATACACTCTGATTTTTGAGCATTTGTAATCATTTTGATATTGTTTCGGTTGTTGTGAATGGATATGATTGAGATAGGCTGTGTTGATTAAAATGAATATAGCAAGGGGTATTTATAAGAAGTCTTATAACGGTAACATTTTTGAATTTGAAACGGTAACATTTTTGAATTT
>VHZZ01001062.1:124811-137586 GCA_009801015.1 Silene noctiflora | reverse complement strand
GTTTTGTGTTTTGAAAACTGTGATGATCCATTCGGGGATGGTGAGCAGTTGTTGAGCAGGTTTGATACGTATGCACATGGGATAGCTGGGTGATCGCCACGAGTCTAGAAGTCTTCTGCTGTGTTCAGTTTTGTAGCTAGTTTTAGACCTTTGAGACGTTGTATTCTTTACGTTTGAGACAGTTTTGGTTTGCCTTGTAAAAAGTGTAAATTCATCTATTAAAGTTGTTTCTTTATTGTCTATTTGATTATCACTGCCTCGGGAAACCGAGATGGTAGCACCTCTATGCCTAGGGTGGCCTTGGTAAGGCACTTTGGTGTATGGGGGTGTTACACCTTTGATCACTTTCAAAGGTATATATTTCAGGTTGAACTCTTATAACATGAGAGTCCACCTTGTCATTCTTCCGTTTAATACCGTTATTCAAACAGATACTTAATCAGATCCATCTTTGAATAGACAAATACACTGTAACTGAGCATATAATGTCTCAATTGCTTTGTGTCCCAGACTAGGGCCAAACATGTATTTTCAAGTTGTGTATACTTCACTTAGTACTCTAAGAACTTTTTACTGATCTAGTAAATAGGTCATTCTTCTTTGTCAACAGTTTGGGCCAACATAACCCCCATTGCGGTAGCTGTAACAGTTAGATACATCGATAATGGTAGCCGGGCCACATGCGGACTTAGAACTGGGGGAGAGGATAAGACTTCTTTAGTCTAATCGAATGCATCTTGGCATTGGTCATCCCACATTTCATGTTCTCTAACCTTAAATTTCTTAAATATAGGCTCGCATATCATTGTTAGCTTTGCGATAAAATGGCCTATGTATTGAACTCGGCCCAAAAAACCTCGAATTTCTTTCCCGGTTTCGGGTTGGGGCATTTCCCTGATGGCTTTAATCTTTAATGGGTCGACTTCGATGCCATGGTGGCTAATGATGTGACCCAAAAGCTTGCAAGAGGTAACCCCGAAAGCATATTTTTGTAGATTCAGTCTCATGTTATACTTCCGTAGTCTTTCAAAGAATTTTCGCAGTGCCCCAAAATGGCCACTATGTTGCTTTGATTTCATAATCGACATAAACTTCTACTTCCTTATGCATCATGTCGTGTATAAATGTCGTTGCTGTTCTTTGGTATGTTGCCCCGACGTTTATAAACCCAAATAAAAGTACTATATAGAAGTAGGTTCCCCATTATGTCATGAACGCAGTTTTATACATATCTTTCTCAACCATCTTTATTTGATTGTAATCGACATACTCATCCATAAAAGACAGTATGACATGATTCGCGGTATTTTTAACCAAGATATTGATGTGAGGTAATGGAAATTCGTACTTCGGACTGGTCTTATTCAAATCTCGAAAGTCCACGCATACACGGACCTTCCCATATTTCTTTGGCACTGGTACCACATTAGCTACATACTCTGAGTATCGGACACTTTGATGAACCCAACTTTGAACTGTTTATCAATCTTTTCTTTGACCTTTAAGGACCACTTGGTTTTCATTCTGCGTAGCTTCTACTTTACTAATTTAAAACCCGGCTTTATTGGAATCTTGTGTTCTGAAATCTCCCTATCAATACATGGCATGTCCTTGTAAGACCATGCAAACACCTCTTTGAACTCATTCAGCAAATCTATAAACCCTTGTTTCTCTCCGGGATCTAAGGTAGTTCTTATCTTAAGCTCATGTAGTTCTAGGGTATCTTCGATTATCGAGCTCCTTTTGTCGTATTCTTCCAATCCCTTTACAAATTATGGAGGTGGTTCTACCTCTTCATCACTTTCAATTTGATCATTATCAGCCTCATTCTCAATGTCATTTCTAAAACAATTATTTTCAAAAATTGAATTGCAATGTAAATAAGACGAGTCATAAGCAAAACTGGTTCATTTTATTATTATAAATTTGAAATTGCGCGAAATGTGCTAACATTTGAGCCAACTGATCAAAGGTCAGAGGCGGAATAATAGGGGTATCTGAGACAGCCCCCGGAATACCAGAACTGGGAGGAGGTACATTAAAAGAAAAGACTAGGGAAGCGGTGTCTTCGACATTTCCCTCCTTAGACACGATCTTAAGATTCTCGTCAGACTCAGACTCAGCCTCAGACTCGGAATCGTCATCCAGCTTGAACATTTTTCCTTCTCCTGTTGTCAGCTTGAAGAGTAGTCCCCTGTTGTTGGTCCATTTAACTGTTTCCCTCCATCCCGAGGTAGTCCTACGAGGATCTACATCAGTGGTGAGGGTAGAGGGATCAAAGTGGTCGCTCTTAAGAATCATGTTGACCAAATCTTTGTTCGGTATCACTGCCTTCCTTTCTTCCCCGAAGAGAAAGCCCATAGCTTTCCCGTCTTCGACAAGGGCCGATTTGCTCTTTTCTAGCATTACGGTATCCACGTCATCAGGAATGTAATAAAATTCTTGGAATTCTTCGATTCTAGAGACCATTATTTTCTTCTTTCAGTCATAGATAGGCTCGGGAAAGTCCAAACATGGTTCTGCCTCCCCAGCCTTTACAAAATATCCATTTAGTGTCAAAAGCTATGATTCTATCTTGATTTCTCGGTCTTCGACCCGCTTCTTCTTCTTTCTTAAGAAGTCTTTTTCAGTGGGCTCATATCCAAGCCCAAACGTCGTACCTTTCGGAATAGCCGGCTTCGGTACGAATATGTTCTCCCTTCGTGGGTAAATAGAGAAACCGAAATAGTTGCAGGCTATAAGAATTTTCTTACAAACATTCCTTCCAATATATAAGTCCATATTTGACATTTTGAAACTAGACTCGATTGCGTTCACAACCTCGAAACCACAAGCTTCGTTAGTGGTGCCGATTTGCACTTCGAAAGTTACATCCCCCGCGGCCACGACAATTGGGGTAGCATCGATGGTCACTACTTATCCCTTGAGTGGGATTTTGATCTTTTGATGGAGGGTTGAGAATACAGCTCCTACGGCATCGATCCACGGCCTCCCGATCAATAAGTTGAAAGATGATGCAACATCTATCACTTGACAACTAATTTTTCTTTCAGTAATGCCTGTATTCATGACCAAAGTGACGATTCCGGCCACTCGACACATTGTGCCATCGAAAGCCCGGGCCGTATGTGTAGTTGGTTCGAACTCATTCTTCTCAAGGCCCAAAATGTGAGCAATCTTACTGGGAGGACATTAATAACGGACCCGTCATCGACAAGGGTCATGGGAATGTGATTATGATAGCACACAACAACAATATACATGGCCAAGCAATGATACATGGCCAAGAAATGTTGAGGCCCAAATGATGGCAGATCTTCATCAGAGAACGTCACGACATTAGTGAGTTGTGGTCGGTTTTGATCAACAAAAGTGACCATATCATCCGGGTTAGTACTTGAAGATACGGTCATGTTCATCAATGCTTGACGTAAAGCTTGATGATGTTTGAAAAAGCTTAATATGAGCTGCCAAATAGAGACATCTGCATTAGTCTTTTGGAGCTGCTTGATAAAGGAAGCCTCTGAGGCCGACCCTTCACCAAGTGTCTCGACTAAGGTGGCCTCTTTGGGGGGGGGGGGAGTTTTATTTGGGACATCCCCAAAAATGGAGGTATGGTTTGACTTTTTGACACGGTAAGGATGTCCATACCGAGTCAAGTGGTTGGACTCGAGGATGTTCTTTCTCGGCTTCAATATTTCATCTTGTGTGTGAGGTACAATCGCACCTTCTGTGAGATAAATGTCATCTTTAACATCAGCCAAAATACAATTTATTTCATTCCCGCTTTAGAGAATGTACGGTGTGCAGTCAATACTGATAAAATCCTCGACTTGAATTTCATTCCCCGTATTCAGGATGGATTTAGAACAATCCACATTATGTTTCCCCATGAAAAATCCAGTAAGACGGCAAATGAGCCGAATTAAATGAGACACATCAATGTTGTCTTTGACGAACACCGCATTTGCATGATTACCAAAAGGGTTGGTTACATTATTGGGCTTAATGGTTGGGATCGGGAGCATTTTGTCCTCGATCATATCTTGTATCTCGTGTTTAAGACGAAAGCAATTTTCGGTGTGGTGGCCCTTCCCATCGTGAAAAGCACAATAGGCATTTGGTTTTTACCACTTGCCTTATCAATCAGCTGGTAGGTCCAGATTTGGACCGATTGGGTTCAGCTTGCCTTTGGCAGAGAGCCTTTGGAGAGCGTAGGCATAAGTACACCATATATCTGTGAATACCCTAGGTGTTTGTCGTTGTGGCCCTTTAGAAGTTCCTCCTAAAAGGCTAATAGCCTAAATATGATTGATGGAAGCTTAGGCCCTTGTTTTGGAGGATGAGGCACCCTGGTATCCCTTATGCTTTTCAACCTCAGCAGCTCGAACATCTTCTTCAAACTTTCTCTCGACTCAATAGACAGGTCAGAGATTATTCACAAACTTGTCTACCATCTCAGTTTCATCTCGCTTTTTAACCAGCTTCACGCTTTCAGCGCGCCATCTCACGAAGAATTCAGTAAATCCCTCCTTATCCTTTTGTATCATAACCTCTAGCGTTCTCATGCTAGTTTTGATCTCGATATTGTCGACATAGTGCTTACAGAACTCCACCGTGATATCTTCGAAAATGGGGTAGTTCTTAAGCTTAATGTTGTAGAACCACGCTTTCGGGCGTTCTCTTAGAGATTGAGCAAATATTTGAGAGATAAGGTCAGTAGGTACTCCCTTTTGTGCTAAGTATTCCTTGTACGACTTAACATGGTGAACTGGATCTTTTGTGCCCTTAACCTTAGAGATGTCTGTGAGCACGCAATTATTAGGAAGTCTGTCTTGGACCAGAGCATAGGTCGTGGCATTCTCAAAATGCATACTCTCTCTACGAGAGTGTTTTATCTAGTCTTTCATTAGCTTAAGACTTTTCTTCAAATCAAAGAGTAGAGGAGTTATAGGGGCTTTCACGGTCATCTTTGCCTCGATATTAGTCAACCGAGTCATCACTTGATCCAGTGTTTCTTCAGTCTTCGTCACGAGAGATTCCATGGTCATTTTTCTGGTCTGGGAGGGTCTTTCTACAAATAAACCACGAACTAATCAATATTTGAACCAAAACCACCTGCACAGTTAAGGACTCGACTCATAGACATCAAACATGACTCAAGGATAGACCTAGACTCGGGAAATGAACTAAGTGGCTCATTAACAAAGGGTCACATGTGCAAAGGGGTCTTATACCTGACAAAGATCCTGACTCGACTTAAACTAACTTCTAGACTTAGACTTGACACCGACTCGGTGTGACTAGCCCGTGGTTCGACCAAAAATTGTCCAAGGGTTCGAGAAAAAATGTTCCAAGTGTCTTAGGTTGGACGTTTTTCTAGTGTGACTCGGACCAACTGGTCGACATGCATGACCTGGACCCAAGGATGAGCTTGGGTGACATTGACTGGGTCGTGTTATTTACCAAACATGGTTCACATGAACCTCAGACAAGGCTAGAGTTGACTAACTCAAACAAACTAGAACCTAACTAGGCTAGCTCGACCTAAACTGACTCAAACTCTATTCTAGGCTTAGGTTAGGTTCGGAACATGATTCATGGGAATTTTGAAACTGAAAAGGATTGAGTTGAAAATGAGCTGCGCTTTTAAATGGGCAGCATGTCGGCTTATAAAAGGATTATTTTTCGGTCAAAAAATTCTAATCCTAATTCGACAGTATTTCGCTTCGGAAATGATCTTTTTTCCAAAGAGGTAACCAAAGGTTCGGGATTGAAAATATGATTCGGATTTTTTTTTTTTAAAAAAAATCATGACATTTTTTTAAAAGGAAATATGTCTTTTTTTTTACATGTGATTTATATAGCAATTAGTCATTCGCATGTTAGGGATGCAATGCATGAGCCTAGACTCTTTTAAGTCTCGGTCGGTCCTCTAAAATGGGTCTATGCCAATGATCCCACGTTGTTAGAGAAATGGAAACCCACCATAAGCACTGTGTAAAATGGCGAGTAAACAATTGCTAACCTCGGCAGAACCACCTTGATATTTAAATCAGTCATAGTGGACGTCATTTCCTATCATGAGATCGACCCAAGAGGGAAAATGGTCTGAATCCTAAAGTCTCATTAGGGTTTATGCATGATAAACATAAAAAAAAAATATGATAGATTAACCTAATAGCCATCGTTTTTCTTTTCAAGTTTCACTGTCCCTAGCGGAGTCGCCAAATTGTGGAAAAGGGACGAAAATCCATCCACGCGATGTTTCTTTTTTAAAAAAACATTTTCTTTTAGAAGAGTCGCCACTAAATTTTAAGGTGAATTTAGAAAACCAATTTTAGAGATTCCGGTTCGTGTGAGAGTACATGTTAGAAAGTTAATTATCTTAAAACACTCAACCCTGCCCGTTGCAATAACGACCTCTACGACTACGATGACTATTCGGTTATGTATCATATGAAATGCAATCATCGATTTAAACCCAAACATATGATTTCATTCTTTTGATTTAATGCAATTAACTTCGTCGAAATAATTTAGCACGTGAGTTAATTTAAATTAACTAAAATAAACAAACAAAAGATAGAAAAGAGATATTCTTACTCTTAGCATAAGACAGATTAACAAACATTATTGGTTAGTCAAAAATACAATATAAATTACAAATAATACAAATTAAAAGTAAAAAACTCATTCTGGACAGAACCGTGCATTGTAAGGCTCTGGCGTCCACCACTGACCAGAAGAGACCCACTCACTGTACGGGTTGTGCATAAAAACAAAGTTAATTACAAAACAAATATCAAATCAATAAAATAAATCACGAAAATTTACCTAAATTAAAATTATAAATTATAAGTCTGAAAAAACAACACAAATTAAATTTACATAACTAAAATTAAATAAACATAAATTAGTCTTAATTACTCATTAACCATTCAAAATAATGAACTTAACATGTGAAAAATTATAATAACGAACAAAGCATGGCAAATACAAGGAGAATTTTATTTAACTAATTTAGACATCAAAAATTTCATATTGAATATCAAAATTAAGAACATGCCTTAACTCGTTAATTATTAAACATTAAAACATGCTAATTCAAATTAAAACGAAATAAACTAAATCAATTAACAAAATCACATCAATATATATGGTTAGTAAATACGAACACGGAAAAAAAAAACCAATAAAAACTTATGAAAATAATATCTACACAAAAATTAAACAAGGTTAGTATTAATTAAATAAAAAGGAAATAAAACGATAAATAAGACGAAATTAAAAAAGAAAGAACGGGAGAGAACAGATGGATAATATTGCACCGTCAACCTACATGTAAATCGTTGACACCATCTTGGGTCCTAATCGATCGTAGATTGATCTCGAGGGGCCGTCGTCGAATAATTGAAACACGATTTTGCATAGTTGACAAGCGATTTTCAAATGTGGATTTCTCTCTCATTGCGCAACGAAAAATCGTTTCGAAAGATGTTCTGGAATCTAGATGAATGAATGTGCAAACAAAAAGGACATGTGAAAACAGAGTGTTCGAACACTCTATTTTTCAAGCAGATTTGAGCACTTTGTGGTGATTGTTTCTGGATGTGATTGCTTGGGATTTATGCATGGATATGTGTAGATGCTAGGGTTCGAATATGAGCAGGAATTGTGGTATATATAGGGAGAACTAGGGTACGAAAGAGGGGGTGTTTGTGCGGAGTTTGAACACAGTTTTAGAGGTGTTTGTGTTGGATTCTTCCTCTTGCTTTTCGAGAGGTTTGTTAGGGTTTTCTAAGGGGTTTGCTTGGAGATTAAGGTAAGGAATGAATATGGTCACATGTTATGGCAAGAGGAAATGATATGTTGGTTTTGGAAAGATTTCGAGACGGGTTTTTAGAAAATAATATCCTTCTCCTATTTCATAATCTTTTCTGATCTTTTCTCTATCTTTTCGAGCTTTCAAAGGCAATATAGGATATTGTAAAGATATATTTCTTAGAAGGGAATGAAAGGGAAGTTGAATTGGGAACTTGGAGCTCAAGAAAGCGAGCTCCAAAGCTCTTCAAAATAGGGTACGGTGGGAGGCTTGGGATTGGGTTCGTAAAACTTGGCTTGGACATGGGCATAGGTTATGTCGAAGGCTTTAGAGGTGGGCTAAGCTAAGTGAGGGAGTTGGGCTAGAGGGGAGATGAATTGGGTGGTGTTTGGTGACGGGTTTGAGCATGCAGAATAGGGGTGTCGAGGAGGGAATGGGCTGACTTTGGACGAGGTTTTGGGGTGGATTAAGGAGAGGGGAAATGATGGGCTTAGTGGGGATCGAATACGGGTTGGCGCGGAAGGTATTGGGTCAGAAAGTACCTCGAAATTCAAGCCCAAATTGGATAAAAAACAAGCTCAAAATCGAGCTAGAAATCACGTCTAAAACCGTTGTAAAATCGAGTTTTTCAATCAAATTATAAAAAGATTTAAATATTACGAAATTCAAAATGACTTTTCAAATCAAATACTAATTCAAAATGATTTTTCAAATCAAATACTTATTTTATTTCCAATAAAATAAGCTCAAGAAAATAAATTCAAATTAATACAATAAAATGAATTTACTAATTAAAAAGACTAATTTAAATATCATTTAAAATAATAAAATATTTCATCGACAACGACCATTTTACGTCGTAAATGAGCTCCAAATAATGATAATGCCAACTGAATAGCACATGTTGTCCTATCATCATCGGGTGTTTGTCGAGAGTCTATACATTCCAGTATCGACAGATACGGGTATCTACACTTTCAAGCACAAAGACAAAGATATGCAACATCTATATCGCACACCAAGTTCATCCCATTTACCCCACGCGTTGTGGCCGACTCGAGTTGAGATGGAAGGAGTACAACCTTGGGACGTCTCCCAAGCTTGCCACAAGCTCTCTACTACACAAGCCGGGTTCATTTTATTTGGCACATCTAAGCTCATTTGTTCATCGGTTTAAGCTCCAAAATCGTCGCTCTGATACTACTTTGTAGCACCCCCATTAATTGCGAGGCCTTCCTCAAGGCCATCTTAGTCAATGAGGGTGCTACACACTTTGTTTCCCACGGTTGTAATGCGAACAATCGAGATATAAGCAATTTAAATAGATTAGTTTAACATTAAATAAGTTAAGTTAAGTGATTACATATTTGGGGATCCAAATACGATCCCAAATATACAAAACCCGAATAAAATAAAATGGAGGCTATAATGTCAAAAGGTTAAGTTAAATAAAAGATGGCGACACGCTAATGTGAGGACCGCTCCCAAGCCTCCAAGCGAATGTATGCACATGCTACCTGTCAAGCCACTTCTCCCCATATGATCGAAAATCATTATATGGTTCACCACAAATATTTTTAAAACACTTTGGTCAACTTCAGTAATATAAATGCCTACTATACCATATGAATGTGCAATGCTAAATAAGTATGATATGCAATAATGATGTATGAAAGTTACGTGTCCTCCAAACTCACATATCCTCCATGTAAAACCCGGTGACGACATCGCAACACGATCACCTAACAGCCGGACCGCAGTTCGTAACAAGGTACTCGAGACACACCCGTGGTACCAGGCCCGGGTACTAACCAGACCCCTACCAGACGTTGTGAAACCACACGAGTCCCTTTGTAACACCCTTATTTATTTAAGAGCTTTAACAAGACATTCTCAAATAAATAGAGCTGTAACCATCTCGGAGTTTCTGAGGTAGTGAATAATAAAGTAAAAAAAACCAAAGTACTTTATATAAAAATTTAGCGAATAAATGTTTTATTACAACTTAGCCAAAATGACTCAACTAAAACAATAAATAATTATAACTCGCAGCGGAAATAAATTAAATAAACTGAATACTGAAAATAACAACTGTCTCAACCTATGTGATCTATTCTTCTAGGTAGACTTGCCAAATACCCCATGCATCCCCATAAGCTCCCAAGTCAGCTAACTCAAATACCTGTCAGCCAATATGCACCCCAATAATTGGTTCATCACAGGTGTTCACGAATACACGGTCAACCACGAGGTTGATTAGAATATCAAACAACAAGTATAAGACGAACTAAATGAAAATGCACAATATGATATGATATGCAAATGCAAATGCCAATGCAGCTGAGCTCATCACCCGAAACACCCGTTCATCCCACCAATCCCTGGCCCGGGAAAACAATGCAATCATCCCAACCGAAGTTGAGGTAAACTTATCCCAGAGACAAGTCCTGCAGAACCAGCCTGGGGAAACCAATGCAATATGCCATGCAATGATAATAATTCATCCCAGAACGAATTTGAGGTAACCAATGCAAATGCTATGCCAACAATAATTATTCATCCCAGAACGAATCTGAGGTATCCAATACAAATGATATGCAACCACAATAAATAATAATCACCAACCAATTCATCTCAGACACGAAGCTGAGGCATCCAACAATAATCATAAACCTCATCCAAGAACTTAATAATCCATCCAATTCACATTACTTAATAAATTACACAAACCATTAATAATACGAGTTGAGTAGTTATCCTACCTTTTCAGCAAATCCAATTAAAGCAATCCAAGCAATTCAAGTAAATAGCAAAGCCATCCAGTTAATAACGTTTCTCCTCTAATCCGTCACCTAAAATATATAATACGATAATTAAAACCTAAACTAATTACGCTTAATTTATGATTAAATAACTACGGACATTAATATAAACTAATTTACGAAAACCCAACTACAAGACCAACACAAACACACGCCTTACACCACTTTTTCACATGACTCCCACGACCACCACGGTCAACCACTAGGACAACTCTCCCCACCAGCCTGACCACCTCATTGCCGTCATCACCCTCGACACACTCACCACCCCCGACAATCACCAACCATGGCCACAACCCTAGCCCTAAAATCTCGACACTAACGTACACTCACAAACACTCAACCACCACAAACAACCCAGCACCACCGTGGCCACCCTCGACCGACGGCGACACCACCCCTGTAACCGCCTCACGCTGAAGACTCCAACCATCCCATCACCTTCGACGTTAACCTACTACAACACCGTCAAACTCCCTCTCCCTCACTCACGGCTTTCCGGCCACCTCTGCATCAACCACCACCGACGACAACCACGAAAACACCAGGAGGTGTGCCTGACTCTCAGGAACCCAACCATACCATCCGTTAGCCCAAACACTCATCACAAAGCAAAACCCATTCGTCTTAAGACTTGACACAAGACTCAACACACACGGCAACCACCGCCCTTACCAGCCTCCCTAACCACCCCACTAGGGTTGACTACCCACCAGGAAGATAACCCAACCAATCCCAGGTCCATTCGACGTTTGTCATGGCTATAAAATCCGTCTTAATTACACACTCCCCTACAACCCAAAAGTCAAACCACCGCCCCATGATCGGTCAACGACGGTCAACGAGAGGTCACGACAACCTAGGCTAGGTCAAGGCAGGTCTACGGTGGTCAACGAGTGAACTTATAAGACGATTTAATAAAATAATTGAATTAATTATAAGACGGAATTATAAAATACCTCTTTGATTATAAGACGGAAATAGTTGCGAGACAGATCTGAAATTCTCCTTTAAAACTCCCTCACCAGCTTTATATAATTTTGTAAAAGCAAAAGTGAATAAAGAAAGGCTAAAAGTTGGTATTTATAGTCATAAAAGTGAGGTCGTATGGAAAGATACAAATATATATATATATATATATATATATATATATATATATATATATATATTATTTTATTATAAGGAATACTACTAATATTAGAAAATTATTTCCCTTCTCTTATTATATTCCACACGTCCCATCTGGCTACTTGCCAAACTGTTTTAAAATATTTTCCGTCTTACAATCTTATAATAAAATATGAAATATATATAATTAAATAAAATATAAAGATGTTAAATAAATATAAAAGTCTTCCGTCAAATAATCATAAATACTTATAATTAAAATATATTTTCTCATTTTAAATTCGTTAAGTACCTTTGACCAAGTCTCAAAATATGGGGTATTACACCCTTCATACTTAATCCATTAATGTGCACGTCCCTCTTGGAGTGGGAAGCTCCAAGAGGCGACATAAGCATAAGATGATCTCCCGACCCGTCGTACGCCTCCTCAACAACCCAACATCACCGACCAACATCCCTTATCAATCTCCTCCATAAACCACAAGTAGCCAAGATGAACACAAGATACATGTAATATACTTTTTCTACATCAACATAGATTACAACATGATAAGAATGCACAATTCCCCACTATTCCATCCATTTGTCACAATTCTCCAATTTCATGTTAAAATGCACTTCAAGACTAGCATATGACCACATCAATTTCCTACTATTCATGTTATAATGTAAGCTTACCAATTTTTACTAATTTCATGCCATCCGACACAAATGTAAACATTCATATTACTAAAGCCGAGTAGGGAAACCTTACCTCTTCCAAATCTTCAAGTAAGCAAGCAACAAGCTAGAAGGGTTCCTCTATGAAGTCCCCTCCTACACAGTTAATGACTAACTATCACGGTACAAACATATACTACAACAATAATAATAATACTAATTAACCCCTTAATTAAAATCTCATAAGAAAACATCCTTGAGAGCTAGGGTTTATGATGCGTGCATTTCATATAGACCTTTTAGGCCATATTTGCACGCATTTCCATGCTTATTTCGTAGT
>VHZZ01001062.1:47136-68017 GCA_009801015.1 Silene noctiflora | reverse complement strand
ACTACCGAGCTCTCTGTGGATTCGACCCCTTAATACTACATTACTTGTGTTGTACCAAAGGGTATTTTTGCATAGGTGTGTGATAGCCTATCAAGCTTTCAATTTATGGGCCTCTAAATATTTCCCGTCATTGGTCACCACTTTCATTAGCGTGGCGTAACTTGTCTCTAACTCCTCGATCTTTCAATGGAGGTGAGCGATTACTTCCTTCCGATCGTCGGGGATTGCATCAATGATCCCTTGGATCCAGGTATTCTTCTCGTCCATCACCGACCCAGGGCCACCAACCATCTTTTCAAACTCCTTGTGGCTCTCCCCCATTCGGATCACGATGCCCTCGAGTTTGGGATGTTTCTTATCGAACCCTTCCTCTAAGGCGTCTACTCGATCCTCTATACTTTAACCCATTTTCTCGATTACGATGAACAAATGAGGATGGCAGAAACCAATCCAAAGACCGGGCTTTGATACCAAATTTCCCAGTCCGGTACTTTTGACGGATCGTGGTGCGCACCCTTGCCTGACTCTAGTTCAAGAATGCAAGCAACAAGGGTTTCGTACTAGTGAAGGATCGCCTATTAGCACTCTTGGGAATCAGGGTGTGTGTCGGGAATCCTAGTCACGATTATCAACGTTCGACAAACGAAAGCGATAAAAGTAGGCAATACGATTATTGTAACCAAGAGATAAGTAATATCAATCTTAAAGGTGAGAAGCGGTTTTTATTGACTAGCACTCCACAAAGAGGCTTATTTGATAGTTTTAGTCCTGTAGCAGGATACATTGAGTGTGGAAAATAGCGATATGTTTTTTAAACACCTAAAAATGTATCTTATACTAAAAAGTAAACTCCAAGACTCGACACGTAGGAAGTAGGCTTAGAGTCTTAATTGAAACTAAAAACATAAATAAAAATATATAAGTACATAATTAAAATCTAATTAGGGTTAGAAGTGAACGGGCCACGTGAGAAATTTTAGGGATTATGTGGCTGAATTGCGGCTCCTTACACTCTCCTCCACCTAATCTGTTTCCGCCTACGGCAACACAAAAATATGGAACGGTGCTTCTGTGAGACATCCTCGGTGAGTTGTGGCCGTCCACATCGCCTTCGGGTTCGACTTTCTCTGTGCTTCAGCTTATAGATGGGCATTAGTCCACATAATGAACGACTTCCACGTCCCTTCAAGGATGGGTCGAAACTCTTTGACATAGAAGTTGACGAACATCATGTTCTCCAAGCCCACCACTCGCCTCTAGTCCTTCAAGAAATTCCAGTTTGTCGTTGCTCGAGAAGACACTTATCGGGATCTTTCCAAATGCCTACTTCAACGCATTTTAACCTTGTCTATTGTCTCTTCGGTACTAGCATTCAAAAACATGGGAGATCTCCAGGACGCAAAATCAGTATTTTGGTGCGGGCCCCTGATAGTAAGAGGCCTTGTTATTTGGGTCGGCTCACCCTCAAACCAGGACGTCAATCAACACTTCGACGTGGCCCCCTAATGTCGTGGGACATTCTTAGCTGGGCCTCTCGAACCTTATTGTCTACTCCCCTCTGAGGTGGTAGGCTCTCCTCTTGTCTCCCAGACCACTTAGCAACGTAGTTAGCCTAGGTCTTGTTCTCCCACGGCTTTGTTGAACCTTTAGGCATTCTCCAAGTTGGCATCCTTCGTCTCAGCGTTGGTAATACCCTCATTGCCAATATTCGAGGGTGCCCCTTGTCCTCATCCACGATCTTCACCGTGAAAGACCCCAGAGCAGCATTGATTCGTCACTCGGCTTCAACACTAATACTAATAATGCTCTCTGAAAGAACTACATCTCGAGTACTAACTTGAAGTCATCCAACGGAAAGGTGGTGAATCGAGCTCCCCTGCCCACTCGCCCACCTGGATCGCGATATTCTTAGCCACTCCCTAGATATGTCTCATTTTCCCATTAATAGGCTTCAAGCTGTTGTTAGCATCACCTATAACCAACCCGAGCCGATCGACTTCTTCTCTAGTCACGAAATTGTGGGTGGCACCCGAGTCTAATTGCTCATGCATGACTCTCATTCACCGGTCAAGTCCACATACATAAGTCCCGTGTATCTCTTGGCGAGGGATTATTTCAGCTTCCTCATAGACCCATCGAACTTATCCTTCGAAGTAATCATATTCGCAGCTGGTCCTCGTCATACTCCTAGTGATAGTTGGCCAATCAGACGCTCTTGGGCTCCCTTCGGCATTCGCTATAACATCGCGTTGAACTCTTCCATGTTGGGACATTCAACTATCTTCTTAGGATCTTTGCAGACAAATCACACAAACGGCTTCTTCGTTGTAGTCATAGTAGAGTTTCCCACTTTCGAAGACAAGCTTGTGGATGAATTCCGAGTACTCCTCGATCGAGCTTGACTCCCTTGTGAGTGAAACCGACTGATCCAAACAGAAATCGAACTAGCCTGTGGTCTTTTTCCATTAGGCCCATACTGAGGCGCATCAGTATTTTCCGTTGGTGCCTATTATCGAGGCGCCTCTAGCTCCCCGTGGAAGTCTAAAACCTGCTCCGCAATCGATACGGTTGAAGACAAAGTCTTGGGGTTCTTTCTTTTTACTTTCTAATGAGCCCACCTCTTCAATCCGTTGATGAACTCCAATGTTTGGTTTGTCTCGATCATTTCGGAAATCTCGAGAATACACGTTGAGAACTTCCTCACATAATCCTGTATTGACTTGGTGTGCTTCACCTCCTTCAGCTTCCTCCGAGCGACAAACTTTGTGTTCTCGGGATATAACTGATCCTTCAAAATCCTCTTGAAGTCGGCCCACGACATCACCGTCATCGTGCCTGCTTTGATTTCCTTGTACTTAGCCCTCCACCACATCTTGGCATCGTCCATCAAGTACATACTTGACGTGTAGGCTTTCTCCTCTTCGTCGAGCCCATTTAATCGAAAGTTATGCTCCATATCGAAAATAAAGTTATCGACAACTTTCGAATCCCTCGCCCCATCGTAGGTGCGAGGTTGAGGCGCTAAATATTCCCGTCATTGGCCACTGCTTTCAGTAGCGTGGCGCAATTGTTCTCTAACTCCTCGATATTTCGATGGAGGTGAGCGATTTCCTCCTCGCGATCATCGGGGATTGCATCACCGATGCTTTTGATCCGGGTATTCATCTCGTCCATCGCCGACTCAAGTCCACCAACCTTTTTTTCCAACTCCTCGTGGCTTTCTCCCATTCGGATCACGATGCCCTCGAGCTTGGGAAGTTTCTTATCAAACACTTCCTCTAAGGTGTCCACTCGGTCCTCCATACTTTCGCCATTTTTCTCGATTACGATGAACAAATGCGATGGCAGAAACCATTCCGAAGACCGGGCTCGATACCAAATGTCACGGTCCGGTACTTTTGCCGGATCGTGGTGCGCACCCTTGCCCGACTCTAGGGCAAGAATGGAAGCACCAAGGGTCTCGTACTAGTGAGGGATCACCTACTAACACGATTCTCGGGACACGTGGTATGTGTCGGGAATCCTAGTCACGATTATCAACGTCTGACAAACGAAAGCAATAAAAGTAGGCAATACGATTATTGAAAGCGAAAGACAAGTAATATCAAGCTTAAGGGTGAGAAGCGGTTTTCATTGACTAGTACTCCTTAAATAGGCTTATTTGATAGTTTTGGTCCTGTATCAAAATACATTGAGTGTGGAGAATAGCGATACGTTTTCTAAACACCTAAAAACGTATCTTAAACTAAAAACAAAGCTCCGAAATTCGACACGCAGGAAGTGGTCTTGGAGTACGAATCAATACTATATACATAATCTGTAAACCAAGGGATTTCAATGTAATTAAATAAATCTATACAAATTAATTATATTATATAGTTTTTAATCGATAGCACTGTATGATAGACCTGACCAAGGGACTTCAATGTAAATATTATGTAGTTTTGGTTGAGGTATAAATTTAGAGAACACCGGAATATGATGATTTTTCATAAAATAAACATGCCCCACTTATGATATTAATTAGTATAAAGATGTTAATTATTTAGCATACACAAATATAATATAAGTATGTTATATTTTGGAAACTATTAAAAGTTAAATAAATCAAACAAGATTTCCAAAATATATAATATTTCATAATTATTTTCATTTGATTTAATGCATTATTGGTAATATATTTATATAAATATATATATATATATATATATATATATATATATATATATATATAAGTCTCTTAAAATTGCATGCCTAAATAGTAAAAGTAATTCTGTTAGTAGTGACAAGAATTGTGGTAACATTGGATATAGTAATATGATACTATGGTAGTAATCAGTTATATGAATAGTCAAAGTAACAATATTAGCGGCGGGCGGAAGTATTGAAAGTAATAGAAGTAACAACGGGAGTAGTGAAATTATCAATATTAATGCGGCAGTAGTGGAAGTAACAATAATTACGGTGGGATTAGTGAAAGTAACAATAGTAATAATGAATGTAATAAAAGTAACAATAATAACAACAAAAGAAAGTATATGAACAATTAGCTAATCAATCAATTTAAGTAAAATATTAATAGCGAGAGTAGTGAATTTTGTCTCATAATTTATTTCATCGTAATTTTAAAATATGTCATACAAAAAATTTATTAAATTTATGAGTTATGCAACTTTAAAATAGTTTTATTTAATTGAAAATAAATTTTAATGTTAAATAGAGGTAACTCGGGCGGGGCCGAATACCAATACTACTAGAAATAAAAAAGAAACGAAAATACATACGTACATAATTGAAATATAAGGTTCGTTCGTACATAATTGAAATATAAGGTTCGAAGTGAACGAACCGCGCGCGCAATTTAGGAATTATGCGGCTAAATTGCAGCTCCTTACAATGTGGCTCCCTTGCCCAAAAAAAAGGCTTATTTCATAACAATAATTCAAACTATTAGTCGTCTTTTCGTAATAATTCGAACTTTAATTTAACTCAGAATACACCCTAGTATTGCCATTTTCTTCTCATATTGTACTGAGCTCATTTTTGACCGGTAATAACCAGTCTATCATCCGGTAGATCCTTCATCCTCCTCCATTAACACCCTCTTCACCAACCAGTCAACTACCAATCCATCACCACTCCAGAAACCTCAACCCCGCCAACCACCACACCATAACAGTCACCACTGCCTCCAGAGTGGAACCACCTTCACCGTCAATCACCCATTTACCCATTTTTTATCTGTAATTTTTCTACTTTTGTGAAACGCTTGCCTGTAATTGGGTTTTTTTTCTTAATCAATTTGTTGCAGATAGGCGAAAGATTAGGTGGCTTACTTAGTCAAATGTTTGGTTGTTGTGTTGAGCATTCAATATGTGCAGAGATATAAAGGGTGGCCACAGACATACACATCTCATAAGCGGGTTTTTTTGTCAATCAATTTGCCGCATAAGTGAAAGTGTGAAGGTTATTTTCACAAAGTTGAAAATTTTTGATGATTAGATAGTCTGGTTGTAGATTATGAGAAAAGATTTAAATTTTTGAGCTTGTTTTTGTGCAAAATGGAAGAAAGCTTGTGATTTTGGAGTAGGGATGATGGTTTAGAAGGACCGAAAACAGTGGGATTGCTCATGATGTGGTGTTGAAGTGTCATTATGGTGGATGTAGATGGTTCTGGTGGATGGTGGTGGCGTCGGTTGGATGGGGGCGGTTATTGTGTTTGTGACATGAAAAGGAATTAGAGTTGGATAGGTGGATGAGCTTGGGACTTTGATCGAGGTAATATGAAGGAATTAGGGAAGGTAACTTGTTAAATTGGTGATGTAAAAGAAGAGATGCAATAGTATGATGTATTCTGAGTTAAATTAAAGTTCAGATAAATATGAGAAGACGGCTAATAGTTTGGATTATTCCAATAACCCAAAAAAAAAATATCAAGACCAAGAATAAGGACAAGAACAATCAGCTCTGCGTCTCTTTAAGCACAATATATTTAAACTAAAACAAACTTGTACCGCATTAATACCAAAGCGGTAAACAAAAAGGACCATACAAGAAGGGAATCAATGGTTCAAGGAAATGAGCAGCATTCGATATTGTGCTTAATGTCTTTGAAATTACAGAAAATGAAGAACGACAACAATGTTCCAAATAATTCCCAAAATAGGTACAGCAAAATTTCTATTTTTACATATAAAAAAGAAAAGCATGGAGATTATGGAAGAAATACAACAATCTTTACATATAAATTGTGAACCAGCCAAAAACTATGGCCATCTAACGCAAATCATTACAAAGAGCCTCAAATCATCATTTGCATGAGCAGGCACTTACACGGAGTACTACATACGACATAAGTAGAAAAAACACACTGTATTCATTGGTTTAACCTCTCCATACTTGTATAGTGCAGATAATGAAAATTATTCGGATTTGGCGTAGCCGTCATTATGAAGCCTGCCAATATGCCAACAACAGCAATATGAGGCATTCTATCCAGATAACATGAAACTTCAAGCATGCACAAAGCCGCAAACATAGAATTGCAAAATAGGATTACTGTTGACACTTGACCATCAACTTATGGAGCATAATAAGTACAAAAACATCACTTGGGGACGGCTGACATGAATCATCCTTAGAACCGAGTGATCGCACACCTTAAAATGCAAAAAAGTGAAAAACGAATGACAAGGGAAATAATACCAAAGTCGAGCTAAACCTATAGGTATAATAATCAAAAGCTTGGTTTTCTCTTATAAACAAACTTAGATATAAAAAAATACAGGATTACCCAACAATAATTTTGAGAATAGAAGAAAAAATTAATGCTTCAAAATCTTAAAAGTAAACAAAGCATGTTATATAAGGAGTTTTAAGTAAAATATTTGACAAATTTCAAAAATAAACAAATAATATTTAAAAAAAATGCAGAAGTAGTTTAAATAAATAATGGAAAACTACTTGATGCACTTTTTTTTTAAATAGAGCATAATGAGCCAATATGCAAATTCAATTTTCAAAATACCCAGCTAAATCTTCTTATGAAATTATTAATCATGCACCTTTTTAAATAGAGCATAATAAGAAAAACCAAGCATGTTATGGAAGTTTTCGAAACAGGGTGGATATAGAACAAAGGGTTAAAAGGAATACGTTCACCAAGAGCTTTGAGAAGTGCCAAAAAACAAGGATGGCAAGATAATCATCGTTTGGATTATCGAAGGCAATGACCACCCCAACTTGCAGCAGGAAATCTTTATCTTTTGACACGGCCAAATTGCAAACTGGTATACGCTCAAAGTGCTTTAGAACAATGCAGGGCCACAAATGCTCAATGAATATCTGATTTGCCTGATCCTATAAACTCACGAGTTTGGGTTCAAACGTTCAACAGGCATTAAGCCAAGCTTGTACCCTATAACCATGAGGTTTAACCGCCATGACGCGCTAACACAGTACCAGCCAACCTCGCAGAAGTTTGACACGATCCATCAACAAGACACTTACTATTCCAATGTCTTGATTCTCACTGCTCCCGTCTAGGGAAGGGAGATCAAATGTAGACAACTTTACCTCTAAGTTAAACAGTGAACAAACAGAAATTGTTCTTGATAATCAATGATGAAGTTTGGATCAAGAATTAGATTGACAAACAACTACTTCACGATGAGGAGCATAAACAATTTAGCTAGTCATTTTGCTAAGATCCATCACACTCTCCAAATAACAAAAAATAATACATCTAGTTTTTACACATTTTGAAGTTACCTCTATGTCCTGGCTATCAAAGCAGCCATTGCCCCTTGAGAAGCTCTTTATTAATTGATTATCGAACCGTTAAATCTCAAAGCTACTTCCTCTTCACGTGGATAAGCATTACTTATGCGGGATGCCTAATTCTCTCCTTTCTAAGTAACTGTAAATAGAAAGTTACATGTAAACAGTAAACATACACAGAAGAAAAATAACTTTTTATGGAAGTCGAACTCATTAATAGAATGTCAGAGGCACTTACAAAGTATATGTAAAATCGAAAGAAAAACTCGCTTGTGGAACGAAAGATCTCAGACCATAATTTGATAATTTGGCACATCCTCTTATCGCTATTAAAGGGCAGCCCGGTGCACGATGGCGTCCCCGCTAGGCGAGGGTCTAGGGAAGGGTCCCACCACAAGGGTGTAATTGGGGCAAGCCTTCCCTTACCATTTTGGCAAGAGGCCGCTCCAAGGACTTGAACCCGTGACCTCACGGTCACAAAGCAACACCTTAACCGGTGCGCCAAGGCTCCTCTTATCGCTATTACCGTGAAAAATTTCAATGGATCCCTTTTTCAATTTAATGTAAGAAAAAAAAAATCATCTTGTGTTAGCTTTGAAAATTGTTAATGATTAAATTGTATCCATTGAAGAGACCCTCCACAAACCATCAACAAACTACCCATGTTTAGAACTAAGGATACAACGATACTAAAAGACCCTAAAAAAGAGGACCCAAAAAACCTTACAAGAAAGAATTGAAACAACTCACCAAAAAGGTGACTTTGATTAACTAAATTGTAAAAACTGCACAAGAAGCAATGGAAAAAAAGAACTTTTAAAAGCATATCATTGTGGTTCAATGCAATTGCTGGACAGTCAACATTTTATATATATTACTATCTTGATGTTCATGACAGAATATTAAACACGTTAAAAAGAATCGCCCAAGTATACTTACTATGGGAGGGTATCACGTTCATCCGCTAAAGATCTCTGTTTGCAGGTACAAGCTTCAATAAATTAGCAAGATCGTATGACTTGAAGTCTTTCCCATAAGCTAAGCACAAATCCAGAGGTGTTTTTCCATCCTAGTATCCAAGGTAGCAACATGAAGCTTTTGAAATAAACCTATTTTATCCCGATATTTAAAGGGCTCACATAAATACACGGATTGAATGTATTGGCACACGGGAAATCTACACACAATACCCCCACTGGTTGTCTAGTGGGATCCAGTCAAAGAATCTCGCAGTACATTTATGAGGGTTCTCTTGGTATCTTACCTATAATTCCCGTGTATTAGTCTATTCATTCCGTGTATAAATGTCTACCCTATTTAAAACACATTGATTTTCAATCCAAATAAATCAGAAAACTACTCCTAAATTCAGAGAGTTACTAAGAACAACAAAACGCGAAGAGTTAGAACCAGTGGTCGCTGAAGAAGGGGGGTGCAACTACTTTTTCTCATTCTTCTGTTTCTAACAGCTTTGTGAGGACCCGTCAAAAAGGAAAATGCTTTATTTCTGATTTTACTTTCTTATTACTGAAAGCCTAAGCAGCAGCAATCTTCACTTTTTTAAATGTTAATCACATTGTTTGCAAAAAGCCGTACACTTTCCAAAATCTCCAAATGCTTTTCAGAAGGCATTGATAGTGATATGCAACAAAATACCACAACATGAAGATAAACAACATAGAAAAGGGACATAGTTGGGGTATTGGGGAGTCTAGAAACCAGAAGCTTGGTGCAGATTCAAGTTACCTTATTTTTCCTGGTCTTATCCGCACCATTAACCAGCAAGACTTTTGTAATATCTCTGCTTCTACTTTGCATGGCAACATGCAACGGGGTCCAGCCTTCCTATCAATGGCAATTGGCAAATAGATAGTCAAAGAATTATCATGATAAAATACGGCTCATCTAAAAGTATAAGAAACAAAATCAACTCACATTGTCAGACGTGTTTACATCAACATTGGATTTGATTAGTAACTTCACAGTCTGCAATGCACCAACTTGAACAGCAAAATGAAGTGGGGTGACACCATCCTATGAACAAAGAAAGTAAGAGCAAACTAAGTGCTTCTTGGTAAGTGGAACTTCCCATTCTTATAATAAATTGTATGGAAATCTCAAGAGTTTTTCTTTTTGTTTGGAGGTTGACATTACCTAATATTTACAGCATTTCGAGAAGAATTACCTAAATTTCAAATCTTTGTTAGACACTACCAAATATTTAACCACGTTAGTCTAATACTACCAAAACTCGTTTTCCGTCATTGACTAACCTTGGCACAGGACTTTCTTAAGGCAAGCTGATTTCTCCTTATTCTTTTTACTCCCACCCTCATTTCCCTCTAATAAGTCTAATTACAATCGCACTTTGTAGAATGGGGTAAAATTTACGTAGTGTCTGCCAGAAAACCTCAAAGCCAATTACCTTATACCACAAATACTTTGTAGTTCATGTTAATTTTAACTCCTTAATGCCAACCAAATAATCACTAATCTACATTCCCTCTACAATGAAGAAAACGTATTACCTTGTCCTTTATACGAGGGTTGGCACCTTTCCTCAAAAGATGACTAATAACAGCTTCCTTCTTACCTATGACACTCACATGAAGAGCAGTACGGCCATCCTATTAAAAAAATTAGAAGTTGTTAGTCCAAGTAGTAGCTCACTCCAGTAGCGAAAATGGAGCCTCCCTCACCTTATCTACAGAATCAATACTGGCCCCATTTTTAAGAAGCTGGTCAAGATAATGGATCTGCCCTGACAATGCAAGTGTGTGAAGAGCAGCCCATTTTACCTAAAATGTACAAATTTTGAATGATTAACAGAACTATTTGATTAAACAAATCATAAAGATCAACTACTCAAGTTCCCTTTTGCAAAATTACATATGAAAAAGAATGGCGTTTCTCATTTGTGACGGACCCAAAATGTGACCATTTTAATGAGAAAATGTGAAAATTGGTGGTTACATTTTATCTTAAAGTGGTAACATTTGTGCCGTCACAATTTGTGATCGTCACAAGCAAGACCAACTGGAAAATGAAAACAGCTAGCAAACATAACAAAATAATACAGACACAACAAGGAATATTCTTAACATACTGAGGGACACTTACAGTAGATATTTTCTTCAGATTTGGAGCTGGATTTTGTTCCAAAATCACTCGTTCTTCTGGTTCCAAAAGCTGATAAATCTCTGTAAGAAATATGATATAACTAATTAAGTATTCATTATATAAACAAGGACCTTGTTGGAGATTAGTTACAGTTAGTTAAAAATCAGTTGAAAAAAGGTTGTTAGAGTTTGTTATGTTAAGTCGGTTTATATATGATTAGTTAGTATATAAGAGGGTTTCCTCATCAATTGTAAGATACAAGTTCATAATACAAAATTCAGTTTATTTCTCTACAAACACTTCTCTCAATCTTTACTCTTCTCTCTACAAATATTCAAATCCTCAATTCATCTTCTTTGTTTCCAACTCTCATCTCGAAGACACAACTACTCTGATCATGAATCATGTTGAAATTCAACAGGACTTAACATAGAAACCTATCAAATCTTACAAACAAGATCAAAGGCATTAGGAGTTAGGACAACTAATTGTTTGAGGTCCAAAATATAAGCAAAGTGCTGCAGGATGTGAACATGTCGAAGAACATATATAGGGGAAAAAAATCAATGTCAGATCCTTATTTCACCTACAAGACATCGTGATGAAATACCAAGAATAACAGAGAACAGAGAACTTCATCAAGAATTCTTTTATAAATGATGGGATACTTCCAAATTTGACATAATTGCTACACAAATATTTATCAGGTTAACGGTGTAAGATATTTGTGCTCATCTACCATGCACCACAAAGTTAGGCATGCTTCTAAATCAGGTTGCTAATATGTCAGAAACAGTAACAAAAACAATGGAATTACATGCACACAATCCAATTAACACAAGCTGAAACCTATGTTACTTCATTTATTCATTTCACGGCCGTATCCGTGTCTGCCAAGATGTACGTATGAAATCCTTACCCGACCCATACCAAAAAACCAAACCAACATTTGTCCTAACAGGACCAAAAAGGCAGGCCAGAAACGTGAAGAAAGAAATTGTGTGTGAAGCACACAGTGTGAATTCAATGATTTCAGACCTTCCTCCTCAAAAATCTTTGTTTCACTTTGAAAAACTCCGAATATTCAAAACTCAAGATATATTCCCTCCATCCCGATCCCGGTCAATTGTTGTCCTTTGGTTTTGGCACAAAGACCAAGGAAAGAGGAGGGAACCAATTATAATATGACAAGTGGACCAAATTGAGTGTAAAAGATCAAATTGCTCATCAAATGGAATCCTAAAATAGAAAGGACAACAACTGACCGAGACACCCAAAATGGAATAGGACAACAAATGACCAGTACGGAGGGAGTATATTGTTTTGAGGGCGTCCTTGTGCCCTTATTCTCGTTTTACAACCGAGTTCATGTGCATAAAAGTTTATTCATGCCGAGTTCGACACTAAATATGTACCCTTGTCCTACACTCTTGTCCGAGTCAGGGTAACATAGGTTGCAAAAAAACTCATCCTTCAATACGTTATTTTGCATCTATTTATCTTTCTGTCTCCATTCTTAAATGCTAACCAAATATGTACACATGATTGATGCAAGTAACGGAAGGAACACGATTTAGTGCCTTATTTACTAGAGCATTTCTTATGTATTCACAAATAAACTTGTGGAAGACTTTTCTGAAAGTAAACTCAGTAGGGTTACTGACCTTTAGCCAGTTGATCTTCATACAAAATTGCCTTTTGTCTATCGTCAATTTTCTCTTCTTCCCAGTCATTCTCCAAGTCAAGGTCATTCTCTTTGGCTTCCTGCCCTTCTTCGTCATACTCACTTCCACTTCCATCATCAGGATCTTCCCATACCCCAACATTAGAAGGACTAGAGGTTCGGCTCCAATCAACCGCCCTTAACATAGCTTTCGAGCATTTTCGACCAATGCAATTACAGAAAATTTCACTTCTCTGAAACTTCCCAATTTGAACATGACATGTCCTGGAACAAGTATTCATTGATTCTCTAGAAAAAAGGGAAGGCAATGACAGAAGCTGATTCAATGGCAAGGTTGCCGCTGCCCAAGACCCCATTAATCACTGATCTTCAATAACACACGACACTACAAAAACAAGTTTGATAACTTAATATAATTGCGCCAAATTGCCATCATTTATGAATAAAAATCGTGTTTCAAGCAAAATCAACACATATATGAGGCGAAACAATATGGGTATGGAGGAAAAAAACAATCTAAACAATACACAGTAATCCAAAAAAAGCATCAAACACCTTATCAGCATTTTGAAGTAAAAATGCAGAACTTAAGATTCATGAAAACATGGCATTCAACTAAAAAGGATACAACATGCAAACAGTGTTGGGTAAGTTGAGTTTACCTGTAACAGCTGCAAGCAGGTTTTGGGAGAACACAAGCAAAATCTCTTAGCTATAAAAGTTATAGTATTTAGATGATTTCTATTGGTTCTTTATTTTGAGGGAATGATAAATTTTTATTTAAGTAGGGCTTCCATGATATGTATACCTATTTAATTTTTCTCTTTCCAACTTTTATTAAATAAATATATTCAACTCTACCATGCTTTCATTAGCGTAGTGATTCCTGAATTTAATTTAATACCTTGATCGTTAATAATAATAATAATAATAATAATAATAATAATAATAATGATAATACTTTTTTTTAAATGAAAAATTGACTTTAAAAAACTGACGGACTTAGATTTTCATAAAAAAAAGGTTCTCCGTAAAACAAAAAAAATAATAAAAAATAATAATAATAATAATAATATTTAAAAAACAAAAAAATGACAGATCTACTTAATATGTAAATAAAAAATAATGATAATAGTAACTATAATATTACAAAAAAAAAATTACAAATCGATTTTGAAATAAATGACCAGTAGAGCTTTTCATGAAAATAATAATAATAATAATAATAATATTAAAAAAAACAAGGAAATGATAAATAAATAAATAAATGTTTTTCCCTAAAAAATATTCATTTAAAAAATAAAAATCAACGATTGAGATAAAATATTTAAATATTCACAAAAGACATAAATGATGTAATATAATATTGAACTCACAATAATCAACATGATGGAAGGACAAAATCAAAGAGGAAATCATGCATTATAATTATTCATAATATAAGGTGATGAGTGACATGAAGGAGCCGAGATGAGGGTATTGAGTTTTATCGTATGAAGGATGAGTTACGGTGTTGAAGGATGAGTGAATAAAATGCAAATTGGAGGGAGGGAGATGAGTGAGGGTGATGGAGATGAGTATAAAATATAATTTGGGATTTTAACAAGAGGGGTGGACTGAGGGTGAGAGATGGACGTTAGTGATAAAAACCTAAAGTACTAGGGTTTGTTTTGGGATGGGCGGTGGGGTGGGGTGGGTTTTATTTGGGTTGGGTGAGATAACAATATATTATGACATTTTGTCAATAATTAATTATTTCTTGGATTAGTCACAATTATTTACTTTGGTCAAAATATATTAAGTCGTAAATATGCAATACTTCGTGATCTTTACTCTATAGAACGTTTTAGATTATTTATCTATTTTCTAACATGTGCTGCCATCAGATGATAGTGACTAAAAATAACTTACTCCCTCTGTCATACTCATTAATTATCAATTGAATTCCATTGAAAGACCAATGAGATGTAAGAGTAAGGATTTTAATAATAATAATATTGTATCAGAAATCTACCACTTACATATGGCCAATTTACAAAACAGCTTTACTATAATATAAATGATAACTATTGACTAATACTAAAAATGGAAAATGATAACTATTGACAATTACCGAGAAAAATATATTTTATGTATGTCGAATTTAAAATTTTTAGACTATTTATATCGTCACAGTGAACATTTAATCACGTTCGTTTATATGTTCTGTATCCAATGATAGCGCCTGACAAAGTCATTGCATTCAGTACTTTCTYTATTTTCTCTATCTTCCCAGTTCTTTCACTCCTCTATTATATGTGAGAAATATTTTATTGAAATGAAAATGAAAAAAAATAGTACTTAACATGTTTAAGCACCAGACCCGTGCATTATTTTGCACGGGTTTAAAACTAGTGGAACATGAATCGTTGGGATAGAAGTATAGAACTGCTGCCAATGTCATCCTAGTTGGAGCTGTAGTTGGTAATCGGGTCGCTCACGTTGGTTATGGGTTTGGGTCTAAGTGGGTCATGTCTTATCGGGTTCAGGTCCGGGTTGAATCGGATTAATAAGAGGCTCCAGCTAGGTAGCAGACACTTCTCTTAATCAGTCGTCCCGTGTCCGACACTATGTCGGACACCGACACTCATCGGACACACATCTAATTGTGTTGGACATCTATAAAGTCGTGTCTAACTTTCTACTTATATTTGGGCACGTGTTCGGCGCGTGTCTATGGTATTTGGGTACGTGTCTGACACGTGTCCTTGGTATTTGGACATCATTTAGGGTGAATGATGTTCTTTAGACGAAAAATGAGGTTTCGAAAGAGATTGATTAGAATATGGGTTTGGCTAGAAAATAAAAATGAGTCATAATCAAGGCCAAAATTTACCTTCACTTATTTAAATTTAATATCAAATACTTTTACAAAAAATAAAATCGAACGTTTATAACTAAAAAATATATATTTTATTAAATTTAAATAACGTGACCCGTGTCCTAAATTTCATAGGATGTCGTGTCACGTGTTCGTGTCGTGTTCATGTCCGTTTTGGTGCTACCTAGGGTTCAAGTCGGTTACCATTTATATTGGCTCATCGATGGGCCGGGTCAGCAATAGGTGACAAGGCAGGTAGGGTTGTTTCGGTTAGTATCATGTTCGATTATCAACATATATTTAGGGTAAATTGATTATTATTCCCTTATATAATTCACTTTTTGAAACTTATTCGCTTATATAATTTTTTTTAAAACTTACTCCCACCAAATGTAATTTTCTTCAAATATTGCTCCCATATTAATGCTTTCGGTCACATATAAGAGAATATCCCGCCCAAAATTTGAAATTTAGTACTAACTCTTGTTGCTTATAAATGTATTGTCCTTTGTCTTATTACATTACCAATTTAAATTAATCTTCGTCCTCTCAATTCGGTAAACGAGGATAGATAGCTTAAGGTATTTAACAAATTTGAGAGGAAGGAAGTTGATTTAAATTGGTCATGTAATAAGGTAAAGGGAAATACAATCATAAGCAACAAGAATTAGTATCAAATTTCAAATTCTGGATGACTATTATCTTTTTTTGTAACCGGTATAATTAAATAGGAGCAATATCTGATAAAAGTTACATGTGGTGGGAGTAAATTTCAAAAAAATTATATAAGGGAATAAGTTTCAAAAAGTGGATTGTACAAGGGAGTAATAATCAATTTACCCTACACTTTAACTTAGGTTTAATAAGGAATTGATAATTTCATATTAAAACAATTTTTAGGTGTATATAATTTAGTTTCAAGTGAAATCAATTAAGACGAAAGTCAAATTAGTCTTATATTAATTTAAACCATTACTAATTTAATTTGCTAACGAGTTGGTAAACGTATTTTATATCGGATTTAAGTCGCCTAAACATTGCATTGTGTATCATCATTTATGTTTGCTTTAATTAAATGCAATGTGTGTGAAATATCGCTATTGCGGCCATGTTTTCCCTTTTGTTAGGATTTACCGAACTTTTGCTATTTCCGGAGCTTAACTGGAAGGATGTACATTCTAAGGGAATCAAGGAGTCAAAAAGGAAGTATGAGTTGAAGTATGAGAAGAACTGCTATACTCAATTGAGCAACCGTTGGCTCGGTCGAGCATGTAATACATCAGATTTCTGGTCTTAGGCTACTCGGCCGGGTATGGGGTACTCGACTGAGTAGCTGGTGTGGGTGTTCTGTCAGGCTTCTGGTTGTTGTGCACTCGAATGAGTAGATTGGTACTCGGTCAAGTTCGGTGTACTCGATCGAGTGTGAGGCACTCAGTCGAGTGTGTCTCACTCGGTCCAGAGTCTTATACTCGATCGAGTGTCCGGTTTGTTACGATTTTTGCCGCGGTTTGATATAAATAGAACGGGAAGCATGTAATTAGCGTGTGATTATATTAAAATATTTCATTAAGCAGTTCTAAACACTTTTCCACAAAAACAAAACAACGTTACTGTTTCTCCTTCTATTCTTATCAATCCAAGGCTAGAGTTCGTCACCTTTGGGGATTTTCACATCTCTTCTTTCATAATCGTCAGGGTAAGTTGTCTAGCATAGTCTTTTATGGTTTTGGTTTAGATTGATCAAACCCTAATTGGGTGATTTGGGGTTTTTTTGGGGATCAGCTTGTATATTCTATTATATTGATTGTTTGTCATATTCTAGGAGAAGATTTTGTAGATGAAGCCTTCTAGACCGTTTTTCCTGTATTGCGTGGATTACCTTTCATGTAGGGTTTTCCCTACTCAGTTGGTTTTATATCATTATGCATATGATGTGATGTTCTTTATGGTTATTATGTGATTGAGTTATGATGGTAATATTGTGTTGTTATTGTGAGCCATTGCGAGAGATGGTCTCACCCCGATTGTTCGCCTCTTGTGTTTCTCGATGTAAAGGGGATGTGCACATTAATGAACTTGGGTTCGCTCGTTGCGATGAGCGGGGATTTTGGTGGTAAGGCTGCGGTCCCCACTGGCGATGTGGATTACCTGTTGCGATGGGTAATCTGGCAGGGCTACACATGTAACACCCCCCATCTGCCAATGAGCCTTACCCATACCTTCCCAAGCAGATACGGCCATACGGGCGTTACTATCTCGGTTGCCCGAGGAATAGTATATCACAACGCCAATAAAATAACAATTACAATCAATTACATATTTAAACTCGGCGTAAAGAAAGATACAACTGGTGGCTATAAAACTATACTAAGCTACTCATGCCAAAACTCGGTGAATGACGCGTCCCTCCAGCACCCAAACAAGCTCCATATCAACACATGCTAGACCTGACTGCTCACCATAAGGATCACCGCCGAACACAGAAGAAGAACACAACAAAACCACGCAAGGTCAGTAACTGAAGAATCATCATACTAACATAGCATACACAATACCAACTCCCTTACATCACCAACCTCCCGACTAACACCGAGTTGTAGTCCTGCCATATCACCAGTCGCAACTGGTGATCCACACCGCCAGTGGAGACCGCAGCCTTTCCACCTTAGCCTCGCTCAAAACCATAGAGCAATAACCCAATGACCATTAATGTGCACATCCCCCTTGTGACGGGAACTACAAGGGGAAGAACAAGCGCGTGAAGCCATTCCCGAAGATGACTCCACTCAGCCGAGGGCGCACCTCGCGAACCACACACGGACAGAATATCACATCATCCATATCTTTACACATCATACACAACATCAATCAACAGTACTGAGTAGGAAAACCTACCTTTAACGATCTTCAACTAACATCACGATCCTACGACTGCAGAACCATCATCTACATCACCTAACAACAAGGACATACCCTTATTACTAACAACCATAACTCCGACAACTCATGGATGACGGTGGTGATGATGACTTACCTATGCCCGGCATACCGACGACAAGACCGCAAACCGACTCGAGTCTCCATCTCCATGATAGCCCCCCAAGGTGAAGGATTAGAGAAAGGGGGTGATGGTGAGAAGGTGTCGTCGATCTAGGTTTAGGAGAAATGAAAAGAGGAAAATTTATTTGGGTTTACGATCTCGCGATATATACTATAACGCTGAACCACACTTACTCGATCGAGTGCAAACTTACTCGATCGAGTTACATCTGCTCGATCGAGTCACTAGACCACTCGATCGAGTAGCCCAAGCTAGGTCGAGTCCCTCAACCCCAAAGCTGCTAAGTCCTCAAGGTCCGTTCTAACAAAGGTGTCGGAGGTCAAACACGGGTATAAGGTCAGTCAAAGGGTCCCTAAAAGGACGGGTATTACAGTCTTCCGTCCTTAAAAAGAACTTCGTCCCCGAAGTTCAACTCCAAATCTCCCCCCAACCCAAAAGTAAGTCAAAGCCGAGGTGATTAATAACGTGACCCGCCAAAACCACCATAAATATGCCTACTAATCATCAATATCCCTTCTTTTCACGAGCACCACCATCATTATCCACTACCTCTATCATACCATTGAAACAAACACGCGCAAACAACCATGCGCCGTACAAAAGAATAAAACACGCGCCATACAAAAGGGTAACCACACACATATGACATTAACCGTGCCAGTAACCGGTCAATAATGCCCATATAACTTCACATAAATTATTAAAAATAACGCCACATAATTCATTTAACAACGATTAAGTTACTCAAAAGACATCGTTTTTGAGCATTTTCAAGCGCGACATTACTCTTCCCCTCTAAAAAGGAACTTCGTCTCCGAAGCTCACCTTTAACATGGTTTAGTCACAAAGAAAATTAAGGTCATACACCCTTCCCCAACGTTACAAGACAGAACGGTATCCATGAGAGTATGCTAGGTGAGAACTCACAACACAAAGATGATTTTACTATGTACCACAATTATTACAAGGTATACATGTTAATTGAAAGGTGACTTAACATCAACATGACATTATCGCGACCGACTCGAACACCAAACAAAAGCTAGTAACATAATAACAATGACAATTAGCGAGAGTACCGCATATGCCTTAAATACAACTCATATATAAATATCGAGTACACAAGTGATCATCCCTGTTCATAGCAACAACGTAAGGTTCATGAAAACATCCCCCAATGATCCCATGTCAAACAAGGAAGCGGTCTAAGCGGTTGATCTACTGGCACTCGATCGAGTGACAGCCATACTCGATCGAGTAATCTCAACTCGATCGAGTTGCCTTCACTTGGTCAAGTACTTAAGAATCAGAAGGTACCCAGAATCTGTGAAAAACTTACTCGATCGAGTTGCCTTTACTCGATCGAGTACGGAGTAAGATACTCGGTGTAATTCCGCCTACTCGATGGAGTATGGCCAGTTCAGAACGCTCTAATTTTCTGCAAAAGATCACAAGGCAGCAAAGAAACATGCAAGTTTCGGTATTCCATCCCCACACCATCATATATATATACATAAGTCTAAAATAACAAGTCACGAGTGTGGCCTTATGGTCGATTACATCACCAACAAATATACGAAATACGAAAGAAAATCCAACATAAGTCTAATAACACCTTCATAAAATAAGATAAGAATGACCACTCAAGGGTATTCGCCGATGTCCTCCTCCATTTCTTCGGTACCTCCAGCCCCCGATGTTCCAGCTCCTAAGGGTCCCGCCATGTCTCCTCCTCCTGTGGCTGCTTCTGTCCCCGATTCCCCGCCGATCCACCATGGTGCAAGGCATCTATAAGGGTAGCTCTCTGGAACTCCCAAAGTGCTCCTATCCACCCCGTAGTTGTGGAATACCCCACTATCATCCCCCGGGCCTCTCCACCACACTGGCTGGGCCAAGTTAGTTCCCACATTCTGCTGAATGGTCATCTTATGTAGGTTTCGAAGCACCAACGCGTTCGATACTCTCTCTGTGAGCTCACTCACCTGCATCTGGTGATTATAGGAAGGTGGTTAACTGGGGTACTGGTACTGAGGCGGTCCCTGCTGTACAAATGGTGGTCCTTCAACCACCTCTCTAGCCCTCTGGGTACCTGTAACACCCCCATACTCCAAAGTGCCTTACCAAGGCTACCTTAAGCATGGAGATGTTGCCATCTCAGTTTCCCGAGGCAATGATAATCAAAAGACAATAGAGAAACAACTTTAAATTATAAGTTAAACTGAATACAGCTGTTTTATCAAAACTGTTAAGCAAAATACAACCAAAAAGGCAAACTGCCAAAGTCTCATAATCTAAATCTAGTTACTAGACACAGACACAGCGGAAGTCTCTAATCGTGATGATTGCCTGGCCATCCCATGCGCATATAAGCTAACCT